>LOND01001162.1:63345-80985 GCA_014220965.1 Paragonimus kellicotti
GGCTTGCGTTCTATGGATGAAAGTTTCGAAGTCAAAGCTTGCTTCAGCAGATCTAAGCGGGGATCTAAAATTCAACGGGCATCTCTGGTTGGCGATACTGACAGGCGATCCTCAGCTCTCACAGTGTATCTTCATACAGTTTGCAGTGTCCGGTGATAAAAAAATCCCTTATCGCCGCCATGCTCATTTTACTTCCACGATTAGGACACTACTGAAAGCCTTTTTGTTACATGCTACAGTACCTGCTTCATGAATGACCAGTGAGATCTGGGTCCAGCAGCTATTAGGATCTTCGGAGTGTAAGTACATTCAAGAGGGTGGAAGTACACACGATACAAACAGGATCGAGAACGTAGTTACAGTAGGCACAGAAATCATAGTCGGTTACCACAGTCCTATGGAACTGATGTCATAGGAGAAAATAAGTACACGCATACACAGACAACAGGAAGTTGGTGCTCACCGGCGTGCACAGATTTCATATGTCTTCGCATAACAGACCGCTTGGAGAAGGCCTTTTGACAAATTGTACACGTGACGTCACGGATGTCTACAGCAAAACAAAAGAGAGACAGGGTCACGTGAAAAGAGATGATAGAAAAAACGGCCAAGATGCTGTTTTGAGCGAGAGCTAAGAAACGTCCAAATTTACAAAGAACAAGACCATTTGGTACCTGAAGCCCCCGAGAAAACGGGCTATTTATCCGTTAGATACAAGGATCATTGCTTGATTTTTATTGCTTTACATCAACTTAACCAAACTTGTTTATCTTTGCTATATCACCTCAACACTGTAGATGTATCTGATGAGATTAAGCAAGATTCACGAGGAACTGACCTGGTATCTCTCAAATAATAACCAAACAGCGTACCTGTCAACATCGATTGAGAGAACGACGACATGTAGGGATTTTAGTTAGGGTTGCAAGCTCAGTTTAACATAACTGTGTCATCTGAATACACAGAATAGAATAATGACCTTGGTGGCAATCACAACTGACTGCTAACGAGAGAGATCAAGAATCTCAGTTCACAGGACAAAGGCAGTGGTAGGTTCAAGCAATATTCATGCCATATCAATAGAATGAGTGAAGCCAATGTACTACTGTACAAATAGAGAAGGAAGAGTCAACCATTCTCCTGTAAAACTTTTGCAGGTTATTGATCTAACCCTATGTAAGTCACAAGTCTACATCCTTAGTTACACAGTGAGGAAAACGGAATCGCCAAAACGGATATCGCCGAGCTGATAATGTTCTTATACGAATCGATGTAAATATCACATTTGGCTCCATGGGACTGAATCTTAAGTACAGGCATATCGAGTAAAACCATAATGGAAGCATCACCTATAGACAGTACATAGTCCGTACGCGACTGGTACATGAGCGTTAATAATTTGAGTCCGCGAGGTGTTTGTCGAATGGCCAAAACAGCACCCCATGGTAGACATTCGCGTAGAGGCACAAACGGACACATGATCTCTCATATACTGAGACATCTACAGGTGACTGATACAACGGAAGTCTTAAGTTGAACATCACCCACAATTGATCGCAGCTGTCGCATTCCCATAGACTTTCCAGTCGGCCCTTTCGATCAATTGTGGGTGATGTTCAACTTGAAATTAACCAAATCCCCTACTACTCATCAGTAATCAAAATACCGCTCAACAAGTCAATGATTTCTGTGATTTCAACTTGGAGAGAAGTCCTAGTCGAGGGGTCATCGATTGGAGTTAACAGACAGTAACTGTCTCCTCTCGAGACGATCGGGCAACCTGATCATTACTCACAAGCGAAAGTGGTTGAGCGTTCACATATGATAATTCGGTCGTGCCTAATGTGAGGTCAATGGCGCAGTGGTAACACGGTTGCCTCATGAAAGCGTGGCCGGAGTTCTAGTCCCGGCAGTGGCAAGGATATGCACTACTGACGAGCTCTAATGAGAGCGAAACTCGAGTCTAGTGCTTCTTTTCGAAAGGGGCCGACTGGAAAGTCTATGGGAATGCGACAGCTGCGATCAATTGTGGGTGATGTTCAACTTGAAATTAACCAAATCCCCTACTACTCGTCAGTAAACAACGGAAGTCGTTTTGCGTGTATGCGTGTAAGTGGGTGCCCGAGTCCGTGGACACAGTGGCAATCCTACCGCGACAGGGCCTTTGCATTCCAATTGAGTCAGTGACGACTGTTCAAACCGATGTATTCGGCTCAGTTCAGACCGAATGGCGATCTTTCAAGTAACAGATCGACAGAATGAAGCAGCCGAGTTTAACTGCGCTGTGGTTGAACGTGAACAATCGACAGTCTGGAGGTCCGATGATTAAGGTGGCCGGTCTAGCTGAACAGACATAATCGTCATATTGACTGCGATCGAAGCAAGTGTCAGCCAAGCGGCTACGGGAGTACAATCGAAAGTAACGGAACAGATTACCGAACGGGTAGCCATTAAATGGAATGTAGTGGAAAGGCAGATGAAATCATTTGGAAATGCAAATACCAGACGGCCGAGCCGGATGTCTAAAATTTTCAGAGATGGTAGGAGACTGACGCTACAAATAATCTCAATAGGTAGTGTTTATGACGTCACATAATTTCACGCAGAACAATGTATTGTTTCATTGGGGAATAAGAAGTAAGGCTTCCAAGCGAAAATATAATCATAAGTTTATATCAAATAATGAGTGTGAAGCCGAAATTTAAGAAGATAACGAGTCAACCAATGCTGTGAGTATGATCCACCTGGAATCCGGAACATAAGTGAGAAGACCGAAGGAGACAACAATCCTAATTAACGCTCAATCTATGAATGCGGACTGTGAAACAGCACTAGGCAGTACTGTCTAAATATTGACTGACAGAAGGCGTTTGATGTGCTGATCACCGTTTTCAAACGAGCAACAGTTCACAGCGGAATAGCAACAAGCAGCTTCCATGATGAGGCACAATATATGATAAATATGTGAAAGGTATATTTAGAAAATTCCAAAAACGAAACACATACACGCAACTGAATAAAGGCAACATTAAGTGGAAAACCCGCAACGAAAAAGAGGCCAAATTGAAGGTTATACGTGACAGAGAAACAGAAGAGTGTGAAAGAAAGAAGACTTTAAATAACAACAGTCAGACATTTACAACGTGAGCCCGACTGACTAGTATATTTCGCCATATCACAGAGTCGGACTAGTGTAACAGCCATTGGAAATAGTCAGCTCGGTGGGTTATTTAAAGAGCCAACGCATACAAAATGCGTCACTAATTTTTGAAAATGAGGGTGGTGCTAGCCATCCCAAGTAGTGTAAAACGATTTTGAAGATTCACAAGTTTCATGGCAAAGCCGTCAATTCTTTGACAAAGAGTGGACCCTCATCTGTAAAAAAAAACACAGAAGGTAAGTAGTCTGGATCGGGCGCCTCGTGACGTTTGAAGAGCTCGGTATCTAGCAAGACTTCTGTTTTCCAAGAAGGAAAAGGGTCAACAGACCAATGAGCCCAAGGAGTGCCCCAGTGCGTAGCTAACGGAGTGGATGGTCTACTGAAACACACTTGAAAATACTTAGCCTGGCGTCCCAAATGTCGTCGCAGGTTATGCACAGGGACAACAGTGACACCACAATTCATATCATACACACCTGGATTCCTGCCATCCGTTGCTTCGATGAGACGAGAACATTTTCAAGACTTCTCGGGAGCAGCGGCTTGGTCCAGCTGCACAGAGCGTCATGTTCACCAGGCCATGCCATCCACTTTCAGTTGAATCCGCAGTTCCTTGCGAGTAACCTTGCGAACTGAACTGAACTCATTACCGGATGCCAAAAACCCGTCAACAGTCAAGCAGTTCAAATTATCGCACAAAAACTCAACGGCTGACAGTCGAAACAACAGTAGTGTCAGTCACACGAGACAATATCACATTCACGCGCTACCTATCGGTCATGTGTCCGATTGCCTCAATTTCGTCAGGTGGATGGAATCCTAAATTAGAGACAAGTACGTTCCCATAACCACAAGCCGAAAGTGTCTCTGATAGCTTACATGCGTCAGTTTATGCTTGGCGATGGAGTGCCATCCAGCCAAAACTAGAAGCGAATGCAGTACACATCAGTGTATGATCGGAATCCACACAGTTGCCCCAGCTTGAAGTACAGTCATTCCAATCAACCGCGCCATCGGTAACTGACGACCATACGATCCAATCTGTGTCCACAAATGACTTGACGAAGGAGGCTACCATGGGGTGTAGTGATGTCTAGAACGATGAAATTTAGTAAGTGCCACAAACAAGACCGATATAAGAACAAAGCTGCAAACAAACGTTCNGGGGTGGAGCTACAGGACGAGAGGGAAAAGGATCTGTTGGGGAGTTCATTTTTTTCAGTCAAAACCGCCTCCTTCCTCGAGAAAAACGATTTTATCCAACCAGAACGAGCGGAAATGTCGTGAACAGTCGAGAGGTAACCTTCGCTATTTTTTTTACCATTTGGTCCTTTATTCCGCTATGCTCATTGGTGGCTTAGTGACCTTAACTATTATTTTCGGTAACTGTCCTTCGATTTTCTGATTCGAGAATGTTTGTAGGTCGCTATGCACCATATAAATACCTTGTAATTTTCTCCTTGTCGCACACGTTGTTGGAGCGGAACAAAGCTGCTTTTTGCACCCGTCTTTTGGTTTGTCTTGGGAGCAATTACGGGGACAGTCGCGTTATTTTCGGGACCAAGATTTTCCGTGTTAATTATTATTATGATGAAAATCCGATTTACTATACCATGGACGAACTAGCGTATTCTTTCGAAGGTTTACAACAGGATCATGTACTTGAAAAGCTGACTCCTGTCATAAAAGATGGTTGGCCGCAGGGTAGAAAGAATCTGCCTGAATAACTGTTGGTATTTTTCAAGGACCGCGATAAATCTGCTCAAGAATAGGGAATAATCTTCAGAGAGAAAAGGACAGTCATTCCAGAAAATTTGCAGCAGAAGGTTCATTGAACAAATCCATGTGGCACATGCTGGGTGAACAGCTGTGTTCAGGAGAACAAAGGAACTTCAACACTGGCCAGGCATGTCAAAGTAAAATAAAGGATTATATAGCGAAGTGTGAAATTTGCAGAAGGCACAACTCAAGTCAGAAAAGGAAACGATGCTGCCAAGAGAACTTCCCGAAAGACTCGGGTAACTAATTACCGCTAGTATGTTCACACACTGCGGGAAACAGTACTTGGTCACGGTGGATATTTTTCAGGTTATTTTTAGATTGACTGGATAAGCAGTACCACCGGAGGTGCAGAAGTCAACGAACTGCGCGGTCAATCCGCTCGTTATGACATCCCGGGGGTATTTCTCTTTGATAATGGAAATCAATTTGTGTACGCGGAGTTCAAGACGTTTGCAGATAAATGGGAGTTTCAGCATCCAGCAATCAGCCCGTACCATAGTCAGTCAAACAAGGAGACCAAAGCTGCAGTTAAGACTGCTAAAAAATTGCAACAGATTGCCGAAAAATCAAGGAAAGATCCGTGTCTAACGCTCTCAGAATGAAAAACATGCTGGATGAGAACATCGGATACGGTGCGAACGCAATGAATGTTTGGAAGAAGGATGCGGAAAAAATTGCCGAAGGCACCCGAATGGTTGCGGTATGACACACTAGACGAATCAAACGTTCAGGAGAACCTACAACGATTCAGAATGCAACACTAGAAGTGCAGGAAGCAATAAAGCAGCTAACAGCGGATGTAGCTGCACTGAGAACAGCATCACAAAAGAACGATAGACAATCAGGCTGTTTCAGCTGTGGTGAAAAAGGACAGTGGAAGAAGGAATACCCAAACTGGCTGTTTAGAAAGTCTGAAAACAGTGCTTTATGGTTGAACTTTTCGTTGGGTGGGTCAACTAGTAATGGGAGCCATTGATCAATACGGGAGTGGCTATTTCAGTGCTTGTTCGTGTGGGGAAACAGAAAATTGAACCGACATCTATGACTATCAGGACAGTTGGGAGTCAGAAACTGCTAGCTGATGACGTGAAAGAGTGCGGGTTGCGTATTGGCAGCCATTCTTGTGAATCACCATTTCATTGTGTCCAAAGAAACTAGGCAAACGATCCTCGCAGCAACAGATGTCGTGATTGACCTGAAGCTCAAAAAGCTGTCAACCAGATATGGTTCCTTGACACTCACAGGACAGTAACAGAATAGCACCAACCAAGTACGCACGAATAAAACTCCTATTTGCACAGCCCTCTTGCTAGAGTCCGTGGTCGACGAGCGACGATGATCCATACGGCTACTGTAACTCGATTGTACATGAAATACCAACAACCGGAACATTCTGACCTTACCGGTAGGACAATGGTTCATGTTGAAGAGGAAGTTGAAAAGGGAGGTAGAGAACATGTTGGATGAGGATGTTATCGAGAGAAGCCAACAGCCCATACAACTCGCCTGTTCTCCTGGTGAAGAAGTCCAACGGGAAGTACCGCTTTTGTGTGGATTTTAGACGGCTGAATGAGGTAACACAGAACAGTTGTGCCAATACCGTCCGTCGCCGATATTTTCGATAAGTTGCAACAAGTGAAGTTGTTAACGGTGTTGGACTTACTGGCAGGTGCCAATCAAATCCGTGGTTCGTGAGGAAACCACATTCAGGGAGAGCGAAAAACAGTATCTAGTCAAGCGTATGCCGTTTGGCTTATCTGGGGCATCGTTCACATTTCGACAGGTGATGGTAAACAACTCGATAATGTGGCGGTAGACGGGAATGGTATCGTGATAATCAGTAACAGAATCGGAACATGTCGCCCACCTATATTGTCTTAAAGCGAATTGATAACTCGGGACTCTAGGATTAATGCCGATAAGTCACAACTAGGACGATCATCGATGGTGCCACTGGGATACAAGGTGGGTCAAGGTGAAATCAGTCCCTGTCATTGAAAATAATGACAATTAGAGAGGCCGTGGCTTCGAATTCCAAGCGCAGTTCCTCGGTCAAGCAGGGTACCACGGTCGGTTTGTGAACAATTTTCGTTCCATTACGTCACCACTATACGAAATTCTACAAAAAGACAAACAATCTGAATAGAACGAAGGTGCCTAGACGGCGTTCAAGCGGGTGCAACAAGAAAGAAACGAACAACTGACGCCGAAACTTGCGAACACAAAAGGAACGTTCATCATAACAGCAGGTACCAGTGACCGCGACCTTGGGACCATATTCAAACAGAAGTAAGTCCTAATGCCAGTAGAGTTCTGACTCAAGCACAGCGAAAGTATTCAACCATTGAAAGAATATGTTTGGCAATCGTCTGGGCACAGGACAAGTGGAACCCATGCTTGTTGGGTCAATAGTTCTACGTGGAGACGGATCACAAACCTCTAGAATGGATGACGACTGCGAAGTACCCGAGAGGCAAATTAGCCCGTTGGGCAGTAATATGATCTTACGACCAATCATGTGCCTGGTTCTAGCAATTGCGTCGCTGATTTTCTTTCTTGACCACAGATAGACGACGAACTTCCCCAAAGTGACTTTTGGAGTCAACGGCTTAGTAATGGAACAAGCACTTCATAAATATTAGTGCATCCACAGCGTTCGGACGAAGGTCCTACGGAAAGTGATTGAAGCTCTGGCAAGAGGCGTGAGGATCCCAACAAATACTAAAGGATGAAGAGTTGAAAATAATCGCATCCAATGGAAATGAGTTGACCTGAATAGAGCGCGCTAATTGACATGGGGGAGCGTGACGTCGGTAGCCCTCATGTGGTGATCACCTCGATACAATCGAAAAGGAAACTGGTAGCAGAGTGCCATGAAATGCGTTCGACCCACAGAAAATTGCATCGAAGGACGCACGATCTGTTGCGACAAGGAGCATACTGAACGTACTTGCCTGGCAACGACGTCAGTTACTGAAAGGTGACAAGTGGGGACATTTTAAAGCCAATACTGGTATCCGAAATCGATTAACTCTGGTCGGTGGATCTTATGGGCCCATTTCCATTGAGCGCTCGCGGTAACCAGTACGTTCTGGTCATGACAGAACATTTTACCCGTTGGATCGAAGCGACTGGCGTTCCGGATCAAAAAGCATCTACGGTAAGAGACATGGTGATGAAGCACATCGTGAGGAACCACGGTGTACCAAAGGCATCTTGACGGATCAGGACCATGCTTTGAAAGCGAGGAGTTTCGAACACGCACACAACAACTGGGAATCAAGCGCATCCGAACACTATATCACCCGCAGACGAATGGGCTCATTGAACGTAACAACCGAACAATCAAAGAATGGTTATCAGCCAAAGGAGGCGACTGGGAGTCGGCGTTGCCACTGGTGTTATTGGCCCACCGGGCGTCTGTCCAGGCGAGCACGAAGAAATCTCCATTTCAATTGATGTACGGTAGAACCCTCGATTTCCAGTGATATGGCCCCAGTGCAGTGATTACACCAGATAATTGGTAGCAGAAAGGAGAGCCAAACGGAATCTGGAAGCGTCGCAGGCGCACACAAAACAGCAATCTGTAGCTCAACCATTCGACAAAGCCAGACTGTTCAAAGGGTGAAATATTGAGATCATCGGAACATAGGCGCCAGCGGTCCCAGGATCAAGAAAACTTCTGCCTAAATGGAAAGGTCCGTATTTGGTAATTTCCAGACGGGGCCCAGTATACACGATCAAGAGGGACGGCGAGACGAAACGAGTGCATGCCAGTGAGTTAGCAAAGTGGCACGAAATGCCGGCGCAGCGAACCAGAGATCAATGAGCCAGGAGACAACACTACGTCAGTCGAACAGAACTCGTCAGTAGATACAAAGGAGCCAGGGAACTAGGGAAAGTGGAGTGTTGTACGAAGTGCACTTTCGTTTGTGAATAGTGCGCATGCCTGGGATTTAAAGGGCAGGTCTCAAAGTCCATAAGACAAGGGACCAGAAGCGACTATTGGAACCGTGTGTATGCACTATGGGGGACGTGTCACCAAGGCGAATGACAATGCACTGCTGCCCAATGTGTGCGGATACACGTCAGCCATGCAAATCAGTGTACGTGTTCGTTGTTCTGCGTTTTACGTTCAGTTGTAGAGGATTTCGTGTGATACATAAGTTCGCAAGCTAAGTTTCTTTCGCGGACATAACACTATGATCGAAGGCTCTGCAACTCGCAAGCCTTAAACCAGGAGATAGGTTCTGTCCCTGGGAACCCGAGATAGTGGACACGTGGTGTAGTGGACAGTGATCGTGGGGATAGGACATAAGATGTTAATGTGAACGGAGCGGCAAAAAGAAGAGATTATGTGCAACTGAGAGGGCGGATTTCGCCGGAAAGGGAGATCCATGATGCAGGCCGTGAGGAGCCATCAAGAACGAGAAATGGGCAGGCTTATAAGAAGGAAAAACATGCATTGAGATTGAACTGGAGCGGTTTCCTGATTGGAGAAGGTTCAGCTAATCAGAGTTCGCGCACAAGCTGCTGCAGACGAATTGTGGTCGATCGGCGCCAACCAATCAAAAACGGCGATCAGCTGGTGCACCGAAGTTGTCTGTAAGAGTGCAGATTAAAACAAGTTGTTGGAACGCGTGTCAGATATGAACAACAGAGTAGTTCGAGGCAAGGTAATGGAAAGTAGCAGCGAACTGGCAAGAACGCATGCCACCCAGTGGCAGTCGTAAATACTGTTGTCCTTCTGAAGAAGAGAGTTATTTTTTAAATAGATTGAGATTGCTTAGTGCTGTCTAGACTATTGTTGTTCTGGTTTTCTTGATTCGGTAGCGCAGTACGTGACAGAAACGTACTGTATGATACCTCTGTGTAGTCTATTCCATTCAATGATCGGGAAACGTGGATTGGCTGTAACGAGGCTATAAGCAGATATGAAGCTATCGGCCTTTAGCGAAGAAATGTTGATCAGAACTCACCAGCCGGCGCTATGTGCACAAAAGTGGTTGAAGCAACCCATAGGGTTGCCGTGGTGGTGATGACATAATACGTGGTGTGACTGTATGCGTGTCCATACCCTGTCTATCTCTATTTGTCTGTCATATATAACTTGCATGTTTTGCATCTGCGACTGTTAACGTATCGCAACACGGCTTTTTTTGCACTGATGAAGATTGGAAAGGTTAGACCATCAATGGTATCTGTCAAAGCCCACTGTACGTAGGAAGATTGCGGGAACAACGCGATCATTTTTCAGCGCACATTTCCAAAACGTTCGAATATATGATCACTTGGTTACTCAAATGTCCTGTTTGCGAGAGTTATACCACATAATCTGTGTGATAGCGTGCCGCGAAACACGGGGTTTCATTCACCGGAATTGCTGACAGATGGATAACACTACGAGGTGATCAGAAGATACAGTAGACATAAATTACGGAGATCTTCACTATCCCATTGAGCAAAGTATTGCTTATGAAGTTGAGGACCTTTTGACTGGATGCGCTGCCCGACATAGCAGTGTAATGCATCCATACTGCAACTAGTACAACTGATTATATTTTGAATCAGTTTCCTTTTATCTTTTGGTGGAGTTTCCTGTAACAATCTTCGTTATAGTGAATGACAGCCTCAGCCAAGGTACTGTTCGATCAAGCATATGATCGTTGAGTTAAGCATCTACACACGAAAATAAGCAGTAAAGGATTTTGGTTTACAGAAATAGAACATCAGCAACCGATCACAGCTTTCACATTCCTACAGATTTTCCAACCAACCTCTTCAGAGAAGAAGCATGAGATTCGAGTGTCATCTGTCAGTAGTGCATATCCTTGCCACGGCCGGGACTAGAACTTCAGCCATGCTTTCATAAAGCGACCGTGTTGGTCACGGCGCCACTGACTTCGCATCAAATCCGACTGAATTATTATGTGCAAACGCTCAACTATATCTGCTTGCGAGTAACGCTGATTGTCCGATCGTCTCGATAGAAGATACAGTGACTATCCTGTTAACCCCAATCGGCGACCCCACGACTAGGACTCCTTTCCAAGTTGAAATAACAGAAAACACTAAACTAGTACGTAATAGCAGTGTGAGGTCAATGACGCAGAAATTAACACGGTTGATTCCTGAAGGTCTGGTCGAAGTTCTAATCCCGGCCGCGGCAGACGGGAAATCCATGTGGAAGCCAGGCGTACAAGGCGGTGTATTAAATAAAATTAAAGGTAATCATCAATTTTTTAAAGTTTTAATTCGCACTGAGTTCCCGAACGAGATTAAAGTATCCCACAACTTTGGGAACGTATAGCATCGTTATTCCACGCTCATTGACATACATAACTGTGAAGGCGTTAGTAGACAAACAACGACAATGTGGTACTTTCCGCATATAGCGGCGACACGTCCACTTTATAGAACCAAGCATGCTACCGGTATACGCACCCAAAGTGTAATAAAAACAGACAATTCCTTTTTTTTAATCCAGCAATCGTTCCCACCAAGAGCCGCCATGGCAGGTTCCCGACATTACCTCTAATACTTTACACTTCTCCGTCGTTCACATTACTCAACACTCCGGACAAAAATGATAGGCAAACGTGCATTACGTAGTATGCGAGGATTCTGAACAGAAAATAAGTACGCACGTAACACTCTAGCGGTGGTCTACACGTGAATCAAATATTTTGAAAGCATTGTTGAATGGAGGAAGAGAGACTTGGAGTTTTTCCAACGGATACCGGCAAACTAGATTCGACTTTTGGAGGACCACTATTGAATGCAAGTTATAAAGCTGGACAGACAAATGAAAAGCAAGTAGCAAACTGTACGCCTCAAGGTCTTTAGCGAAGTGCCCACACTAAATCACACATGGAAGCCTGGCACTAGCAGGCAAGTGAATCAGAAACAGTGAAAGTAACTGAGACTTCGGCTCCTAACGGTATGGTTGGTAGTTGATAGCAATGCCAATGAACTATTGCGAGCTTTTAAGAGCCAAGGCCTTAATGGATGGAGTACACGGCCTCATTTGCTCTCGTAAGTCACAGGGTATAAAACACATCACGCACCTTCATAACACGTCCAGCTTGCCTCAAGTGCCTGGTGGCTATGAACGAATCCATGCGGTGTCTTAAGCTGCAGTGAACAGTACGAGATGGTTCAATTTTAACGGCGGATACTCAGTTTTTTTTTTTTAAGATGTAGGCATCTTGGTGTTGAATATTTGGGTTTAGGCCGTTTAAGAGCTAAACCGCTAACTCTGTTATCCTTAAACTACGACTTCTTTTTCATTTTGGGGCTATGTGGTAGTCCAGTATCAGTATCAACGAAATATATGCTGTTGCTGATACGAATGTATCGTATGATTACAGATCCCAGTTTGTATCAAATTGTAACAAATACTCTCGCATACGTTTGGACAGCCTGGTAATACCTAAACTAAAGATAATCTGAGAAAATGCATACTAACAAAGGTTTTGTGGTGTAAATGCTTAATCGAGCAGAGCAACTTGTGAACAGTCTACCTTAATATGTAATGGGTGGTTGAATAGAATGAAACATGAAAATAGCTAAAACGGTCGATAAAAGAAGACTACAAAGAAGTTATTCACATTACTGATGAGTATCAAGTTGAACATCACCCACAATTGATCGCAGCTGTCGCATTCCCATAGACTTTCCAGTCGGCCCCTTTCGAAAAGAAGCACTAGACTCGAGTTTCGCTCTCATTAGAGCTCGTCAGTAGTGCATATCCTTGCCACTGCCGGGACTAGAACTCCGGCCATGCTTTCATGAGGCAACCGTGTTTACCACTGCGCCATTGACCTCACATTAGGCACGACCGAATTATCATATGTGAACGCTCAACCACTTTCGCTTGTGAGTAATGATCAGGTTGCCCGATCGCCTCGAGGCCGGAGTTCTAGTCCCGGCAGTGGCAAGGATATGCACTACTGACGAGCTCTAATGAGAGCGAAACTCGAGTCTAGTGCTTCTTTTCGAAAGGGGCCGACTGGAAAGTCTATGGGAATGCGACAGCTGCGATCAATTGTGGGTGATGTTCAACTATAAGTTATTCTCACATCGAACCATGCGAAGCGTATCAGTAATCTGGACTTCCCGAATTGGTTACATTATAGTGAACGCCCAAAGCAAGGAGGCAAACAGTATGGTCTATTACGAAATTGCTGACATTTTGGAAACTTACAGGGACTTACAGAGACACAGACAGATTCCACTACCAAAGTTACAACGAGTAGTAGTCCTTGGACTTACTTTCGTGTACACATTTAATGTGTGATTTGAGAAGGAAACTTTTTGCGTATGCCTTGCCACAAAAACCGCATATAAAGCGGCGACAATCTGGAACAGGAAACAGGTTATCATATGGGTCAAATGGAACCGAACAATATTTGAGTTCAATGTATGCCATTTTGGAAACGATAGGCGGGAACTGTAAAGCTCTGTGTATGCGCGCTTAACAATGGCAGCATCTCAGGATTATCTACATAATCATATAACGGGAAGTTTACTGGTCATATCAAACGGCAAGATTAGTGAAACGAAGAAACACGCAACAAACATTCACGGAGCTACAATGCACACAAGGAACAAACATATTTGTCAACCCTTGACCAAGTGATGTGACCGGTACAACATTTCGTGCGAAAACGTATCAATTAATATCGCACGCTTTTTGCCTTTCAACTATGTTGCCAACATCCCTTAAGAGAGCTAGTTGTTACAAGTTGGGCACCTGTAGGAAAACATCTATAACCATCCAAACGAGTGGGAATATCAAACGAGCCGTACAACTATTCAAACTGACTGTGAAGGAAAATAAGTTCGAGCCACTTCGCCTTAGATGCGAGTTGATACTGAGACACTCAGAATGGTTCGAGAGCGAATAACCCTAAGGTAGGACGAAATGATAGAACATCCGCATCTAAAAAGCGGTTGTCGTCGATGCAAAATTAGTTTTTTGACAGGATAATTTGATCACTGACTACGATAAGGACCGCCGGAAATGAGAAAGTTGATATAGAAATCTGACAATATTACTTCAATGCACCTCGTACTCAGATCAAAGGGTTATGGTAGTTAATAAGTGGACGTCGTCATAATGCGTGAAGGTAGCATTCAACGCATAACACTCATGAGCATCACCGTGCGACACGGCCAGGTCAAATCGCGCAAACCAATGCAAAAAGTTACTTAAGTCTTGATCTAACAGCTTCCGACTGATGAGCCAGTGTTGTTACTGGTGATTCATATAGCGAATTGTCGCACAAAATTTATGGTCAAATGTCCCAACCGTCCTCTCATTATCAAGCACATACGGCTGACCTTCCAATGATCATACAAATAGTTACATATCTTTAAAGTGCTGAGGTGCTCGCATCTAATCCAGATAGAGATGCGGTGAGATACTGGCATCTCGACTCACTTACGACGTCAGAGTGCATCGTCAAACGGTTTATTGTTAATCAACATGAAGCGGCTAATATTTACGACATTCTAGCATCACACCAATTGCATATAGACGAGTGTGGATGAGAAATTCGTTTCAAAAAGCTAGAACGATCTGCAAAGCAGACACTTCACGAAGAACAGAAGTTCACCAAAAGATAACGTAACTTAAAAACCACTTCGACAGACTTCAGTCAGTTTGTATAAAAGAGATTCGTTCCGGGTTTCGTCTTTGTTAGAGATTGTCAACAGCGAGAGATTTGAAAGCGGAAGCTGCAATCAAGCTTATTCGGTGTTTAATTTATATCGACCAGCCACGTTTCTTCTGTTACCGTGACGCTGTGGATAGGCTTGCGTGAAGACTAGAAGCTTCGGCCTTTTCAGGTACAACCATATTAAACAGACTGAACGAAAACAGCCAAAAGAAAGGCAGCTATGCTCACAGGGTTACACACCGAAGTATCGACAGCTTAGGTAGTCAGGCGTCATCTTACGATTATACAACACAAATAACTTCTACAGCTCAATGCTGCTGTAGTCCGCATACGGAAGACGACCAGGAAAATGCTCTCAAACAAAGGGCACTTTAATCGTCCAATAGTCAACCGGGATTGCGTACCATTCAGTACGGTTGGAAAACTGACAGTACATATCAGGAGTCTGAGGTGTCTTTGAATACACGTACTGCGGACAGTGTTGGGAAAAGGCACTTTTTCCCAAAAATTCGCCATATTTGCCGAGAAAAATGGATTTTCCATTTTTGGAGAATTTGAACGCCCGCCAGAATTCTCGAACGTCCGAGAAGCTACGCTCACCTCTGATTGGTCCGTTGGGTGGCCTAGGCGCAAGGTCACCCGAAACCTATAAATACAGACGTTGTAAATCGGTATTTTGCCTTCTGGCTGGGCAGCAAATAAAGCTCGTTTGAAGGCCGTCTTTTTCCTTACTTGTTGGGGGGATCTAAGTTGCGAGAGTTGGGTTCCGATATTTGTGCTCTGGTTTTCGTGCAGTTTGGCAATATCGTTGCGTTCGTTCGTGATAGAGATACTGCTCGTGGTCTTTGTGACCAGGATCAGGCGTCAATATTTGCGTTCACGGGCTGGATCAGATCCTCATCGTCAAACGAGTAGAAAAAGTGAACCACAGGTTCCCAGTGTTTATATATAGGCGTACACAGGTGTCACTGACTTATAATCCTCGTCACACCAGATAGTACGTTAAGCCAAAGGTGTTCATTCTAATTTGGATACCAGCCAGGAACGTCTTATTAAATCAAACTCCTGTGCCAATGTCTCCGTGGTCTGAGCATAAATCAAACGATGCCTATCAGAATTTCATTTCCAGCCAGACCAACTAATCGCAAACAACGCACGGCCTGGCAAGCGGTGGGTTGGCATTTATGAGATGTGGTCACGCCAGCAAAGCCTGTGAGATAAGCTAGTTGTGCTCTGTGATCGACACAACCTATTAGTCTCGAAGACACACTGTTGACAGTATTCCCACCACACACATCTAATGCTTCGGAAACACCGACGGTCAAACCCGGACAATCTGTGAACATCCTCCCAGTGGATGAGTCGGGTTTCGTAGTTACACAAGAACTGACACTCGCGCAGTGGCAGTACAAACTCTATCTTTCATAGAAAAACTGAAATCAGGCCGGCGCTACAGATGGCGCCATCCGAACTTTCGTTATGCGACTTGTGGTCTCATCAGATAATTCACCAGCAGTGATGCAACCCCCGAGGTACATGAACTTCTTGGCTAGCTCCAACAGCTCATCACCAAAGATGAGAGCAGGCGCAGAGTACTGCCAGTTTTGCAACAACGCCTTGCACTTGAAAGGTGCAGAATTCATACCAAACTAACGAACGGAAGCCTTAGTTTCAACGTTCAGGGTTTCCTGTGAACTCTCACAGATTGCAGCCACGTTGTCAACGCACTCTAAGTCCAAAAGTCTGGCGCTTGAGAGCATTCCTACATCATTGTGATAGGTCATGTGGAGACTACTCTGTGTAACCCAACCATGGACGCGAGTTGACCATATCACCATCAGCTATCGGTGGCGTCGCTCCACTAAAGACTGTCGCAAATTTGTGAGAAATTACCTCGTTTTGTCGTTTGTGTAGAGATTATCTGATAACAAACATGAAATAGCTAATTAAACATTGGTCGACGACGGTGTGCGAAACGCTCACAAAGCAGCGCTGACGGTCAAACTGCCCAGGTCACAACCGTAGAGTGATCCAAACGAGTACTGGGCAGACATCTCAATAGGTCTGCAAACCTGTTGCGAAGGGGTCTGCTCCAAAAGGGCAAAACAAATAGAACAGAAGTGGAGTTCTGTTGATTCGACAGAGCATATGAACAAACACCGATTGAATCCCTGAATCCGAATGGGGCAAAAGCCGTGTTAAATAGATAGAAAAGCATTCTTACCAGAGGAAAGTCGGGTGGTGTTTTCCTTGATCTGTGGCTGCGGGTTCAGAACCACAGCATGGGCGTTCGACCCCTCGAGTTTGAGACGCTCAACCTGGCAGATTCTCACAGCCACAGACAACCAGTGGATAATTACAACAACAACCAATAAATCCATACTGCATCGGCCGTCTCGCAGTATAAACCGGGTCGCCCTATCTGCTGCATACAGCAGGGTGGATAGGCGAAAACATGCTACTGCTGACCCCTCCCCCACTGTCCTATCAAATTTAGCTCTCAGGCCCCTCCCGACCTCCATTTCTGATAATTACTCTACAGGTCCCACAACAGATGTAGCTAACTGTAGTAACACTGAGCCGGTAAGTTCCGTCTCTTGCCTTTCAGCTTCAGGCCTCCCTCGTCCCTTGCTTAGACCTAGAACGCGAACTACTATTGATGCCTTCAACGTTCGCACGCTAAAACAAATAAGGTCAGCAGGTCGCTCTCGCACGAACGTTAGACTCGTTGCACGTTGATGTCTGCTGTATCTCGGAGACTAGAATCCATGACAGTAGTCAACGTATGGAACTAACAGCACCCGCATTGTCTACCGGATACTGGTTATACACTTCGGGCGACCTCCACAGCCGCTGTTACAGGTCAGGCTGGAGTAGGTATAATCCTCAGTACGACGGCTGCAGCTGCATTAGTAGATTGGATTCCTGTAAACAGTAGACTTTGTACCGTCCGCTTGGCAGGTTCTGCTAAAGCCAGTTCTAGACGCAAAACTTT
Organism: Paragonimus kellicotti; assembly: GCA_014220965.1. Lineage (NCBI taxonomy): Eukaryota > Metazoa > Platyhelminthes > Trematoda > Plagiorchiida > Troglotrematidae > Paragonimus > Paragonimus kellicotti. Next base: position 80,966 of record LOND01001162.1, read on the forward strand.
CAGAAATTTATTCATTATGT
>LOND01001162.1:83686-109546 GCA_014220965.1 Paragonimus kellicotti
AGCATTCTTATCAGAGGAAAGTCGGGTGGTGTTTTCCTTGATCTGTGGCTGCCCTGACCATCGACAAGGTGTTAGAGAATAAATGTGAAAAAGATTGGTCATAAATTTACAGCCTTTCGCAGAACCTTGACAGATGGGCTGGACATTTTTAAGGGCACTTTAAACGTCTGTCAACCTACTCAGTCGTAGACGATAGGGACTATGGTTAGTTATGACGTTCCGAAAGACTGTTTTAAACTTCGCCAATCCCTGCAGCTCCGTGGTCAGGGGTACAGTTGGATTTTTATGAACCTCTCCAAGGTCAGAACTTTCTGACTGTCATCGGCATCTACTCCAGGTGAGTAGAGGTTGTTCTGATGCCAACCACTACCACAACAACATTCTGAGAATTTTCGGTCGATTCGAATACTGGTTAAGGACAATCGAACACGGTTTATTTCCTCAGTGATTGGTGAATTCTGGCAGCAGAACGGCGTCGACTGTATCTGACCACTATCTTACCACCCTTAGTTTAGTGGCCAAACGGAGCGCTTTGTGGATTCGGGCGACTCCACAGCCGCTGTTACAGGTCAGGCTGGGGTAGGTATAGTTCTCAGCACGACGGCCGCAGCCGCATTAGTAGATTGGATTCCTGTTAACAGTAGACTTTGTGCCGTCCGCTTGGCAGGTTCTGTTAAAACCAGCTCTAGACGCAAGAACTTTCAGAAATTTATTCATTGTCTGCTTACGCGCAGAGGACGGGATATCCCAATTAGTAAGATCGACCGCAATAGGAAAAACGGCGGCAGCGGTGGTCCCTGCCGAAGGGATCACTGAGTTTTGCTTTGCCTCATTCAACAAGACATGATTTTGACGTTCGATACCTCCTAGGCTATCAGTGTTAGTAACGAAACAATGACTTCCTTGTTTGATACATATGGTACTCTGACACATTTACAAGTCACGTGTTCAACTAGGATGCAACTGTGTGATAACTGATTGTTAAGCAGTCACAAGACTCCGATCAATAAGATCAATAGACTTATGTTGATCGCCTTCGTATCTTGTCGAAGTTTGGGAGGATAGTTGTCGAGACAATAGAGGTGAAATACATATGCGCTTAGCATTACTGAGAGATGATCCGACACAACCGGAGGCATTTAATTTCCTTAACATGGTGAGCACAAAAGTCATAAAGTGAAACGGAAATCAGTAGAGTCCTATTGCAGTGAATCTTTCAACTGTCAGGAAAACAATCACTCAGGGCATACGACAAATCGAAGCTTAGGAACAGAAGGAAACAGAACTGCGAGATACTATGCGAACTCGGTGACCAGCAACGACACACACATATTACGAAAAATAAGGACTCCACTTGAACTCACCACGATGAACCAAGGCCAAGTGATTTTGGAGGCTACTTTCTGAGTGGCAAAGTTTGTGACAATAAGTGCAAACGAATCTGCAATCCCCGCGTCCTGATACGGGTTCCGAAGTCTGAAACAGAGTAAATGAAAGCAATTTATTAAAGCACTATTGTTTATAGTTGAAAACCTGTCAGACAACAGCAAGCAAGCCTCACAACAATTGAACAGTCCTTCACCTGCTTAGTACTGCAAGACAACGCAAAAATAGCTACGTACAGAAGTGGTCACAAGCTTCCGATGCTCTTAATGTGCACGGGATACACGATTTAAAATTAACTAACAAACTATGATTTAAAATAAATTTACTATAAGATATCATCATGCACGTTGTACATGTTATTCTGCACCATTTCATATGGTTACGCGATTCCCATGATTTGCACCGACGGCACCGTCTTAGTAACGCGTTTGTAAGGTGTACGCGCCTTGATGTATGTTTGAATATAAACGTAGCTAGGTACATTGTTTATCCAGGAATCTGCTTTATCCGTGTTTCCATTGATTCTTATATTTCGGGGTTTGGGATCAATCGGAGTGAGTTTCTATTCGCGTTATTCGTTCACTGTTGTTTGTACCAGATAACCACGTTTGTTTTCAACAGGAATCGGTCATAACAACCGGAGACCGGGTCTTTTTTAATATTACGTAGTATGATTCCACAACGGTAATAACTACAAAAGTGCTGCCAGGTCACTTCGCAGCAACAGTAGGATTAATTCGAGAGAATGCAACTGAATCTGATCGAGACGTTGACGCAGAAGCTGATTATGCAGAATACGGTTTCTGTAAACATTTTGCAACCGCGCGCTATACTAACTTCATTCTGCTGAAGAACACTCGTGATGTCCCTTTCAATGACACGAGTCAAGTGTCTTAATCCAAATCTTCGGTGAACAATCATCCCTGTTTAAGATGAGTAACTAGTGTTTTCAGCTGGCCGAGACTAAATGCGAGGATTTTGTAACATATGCCAGAAACGTCCGCCGAGAATGTGAGCGCTTCAAGCTCTCCTCCATGACCGATGATCAATTCAAGACGCTGATTTTCGTCTGTGGTCTCCAGTCACCGGCAGATGCTGACATCCGCACTCGTATCCTGAACAAGATGGAACACGACCCTGAGATGACGCTGCAGACGATCACTACCGAATGCCAAAGGTTGGTCAACCTCGAAACATGATGTCATTATGACTGGTCAGCTTCCAAAGTTTACAACTTCTCTGACTACCCACCAAATGCCAGAACTCATTCAACGAAGACTGCTCAACTCCGATGATTTGTTGACGAATTTTGAACCTACTCTCCAAATCGTTGTCATATCGGTCGCCTCGAACTATAGAGTGGGAATAGTCATCTCAGGCTTCTACTCTGGTGGCTCCCGAAAAGCGGTCGCTCATACTGCTCGCTTCCTAGTTTCAACAAAGAAAAACTATGACCAGGTCGAAAAAGAAGTATTCGTCATAATTTTTGCAGTAAAACGCTTCCACAAGATGCTTTTTGGCAGCTACCTCATCCTAGTAACCGATCACAAACCGCTACTCGCTGTTTCCAGATCAAAGAAGGGTTTACCAGCCCACACAGTCAATTGTCTTTAACGATAACCGACTACACTGTTGAACCAAAACTTCGACATCAGGCATACAACAACCAGCATTGGACAGACAGACGCTCTCTCAGGTCAGACTGGCATGCAGATGCCAGATCCAGAAGAGGCTGTAACTGCAGCAGCGTCCTTCGAAACTGGGGTCCATCAGGTGTTCTCGGAAGTCATTTGAACATTCCCGGTCACTGTCGAGATGTATGCCGAACACCGGGACTGGACATTACAACCAGTAATATACAAAAAGAACCGCAAGCCGGACAAAGGATTATCAAGCGACCAAACGCAGTTCCACCAGAGACGTTCTGCAATATCAACTCTTAACCACTGTATACGTTTCGGAGAACGTGTGGCCAAACCCACCAACCCAGGGTGATTCGCCAGCTTCAAGTCGGTTACCAGGGCAGTTATGCCTACCGGTCCGGCATACAGGAAAAACTGGCCAGGCCCTGTCACGGTTGCGCTTCCGTGTCAGAAGTACCCCCAAAAGACTGTTTTAAACTTCGCCAATCCCTGCAGCTCCGTGGTCAGGGGTACAGTTGGATTTTTATGAACCTCTCCAAGGTCAGAACTTTCTGACTGTCATCGGCATCTACTCCAGGTGATTAGAGGTTGTTCTGATGCCAACCACTACCACAACAACAACCAGCTTGCAAATTCTGAGAATTTTCGGTCGATTCGAATACTGGTTAAGGACAATCGAACACGGTTTATTTCCTCAGTGATTGGTGAATTCTGGCAGCAGAACGGCGTCGACTGTATCTGACCACTATCTTACCACCCTTAGTTTAGTGGCCAAACGGAGCGCTTTGTGGATACGTTCAGACGTGTCGTTCAGAAAGTACGGGGGAAATCAACGATCCGGAAGTGTTGGACACATTTTTGATGCATTATCGAGCAACAACAAATCGGCAAACACTTGGTGGACGATCTCCAGTCGAGGCTCTTACTGAATGAAAAATCCAGTCGACTGATACCGTTCCAAGAACCACGAATACAACTGCGGGAAGCAGTCAATAAACGGCACGGTGTCAAAAACAGATAATCCAATAATGACCAAACTCTTGGCCTGGAATTATCGCCAGAACTTTGCTAAACGGTCCTTAGGTCGAATTTGAGGCAAGTTAGGCAACAACATTTTTGAAATCCAAGTCAGGAAGGACGTTTGGATACCTCCCACGTTAACCAACTTCACTCCACGGGAATCATCAACAATCACCGGGCGAGAAGCCTGTAGGTTAATCCCGACTTCTCTCGTCTGACCAACACTCTCAAGGTGGAGGTGCCAGGGTTAGGGCAAATCTGGCCAGCAGAACATGATTCTGAGGCCAGAATTCCAATATATCAAGCCGTTACTAAGATATGGATCAGTATAGGATTTCAATCTATCTTTAAGCGCTCCTGCAGCCAGAAGGCCGTTTATTTTCAGAAAAGAATTTCATGTAAATTCGCGAGCCGTCTGGTAGCAAAATACACTGTTTATCTGTTTTGTTCGTGTTCCCACTAGTTCTTCTTGTATTCGCGTTATTTGTTCGCCGCTATTCGTATCAGTTATTCGCGTCCGTGTTCAGCAGGACCCGGTAACAACAAACCCATTGCTGCTGCTCTTTTCAAAGATATTGCGGAAAGATTGTTGTTTAAACTGATGACATTCCTTCGTTCTAAATGGGTAATTGAAGAAGTGCCTCGTTCCTATTCTCACTTTCAAAAGGTGCCAGCGCCTCAGATGACAGTCACGACATTCATGCGATAATCGAACGTAAAGGCTGCTTTTGACGCGGTTGCCCGACACACTCTCCGGAGCTGCCTCCATCACAGGAGATCAGTGAATCGCGTTACTATGGTAAAGTCACATAGGTGTCTACTGCGATCACAGAGTACGAATGCATGGACAAGCAACTCGAGGGTTCGATAGAGGCGTCCGATCTTCCTCTTCCTTTTCAGCTTTGAAATGGACGGTATTCTGAAGGCATCCTTCGGAGATTCCTGAAATCTGGCAGTGGAGCTTTTGTCAGGTGATGAGCTAACTGGCAGTGAGCATGTAGACGACACAGTTCCATTTAGTTCTTCTAGAAACAGTATGCAAACCATGCTGAACCAGTTAAATGGTACGGCCGCATGGTATAGACCTGACGGTATGCATCTAGCACCTTCAAGTTATAAAGCTTTCTTATAAGTCCGAATCGCCACCGAACCATTCGTTTGCTTGCAGGCAAGCCTCGCTCGATACTGTAGATCGTCTACTTGGGTGTTGTCATTTCATCAGTTAATAATAACGTTGGGAGGTGTTCATGAGACTAAAGAAATCACGCAATAAACTTGCTAATTTTCAACTCATCGTATCGCGTCGCATTGCGATTATGTCCGATTATCGAATAAAGGCAGGGTTTGCGATGTACATATATGGTCAGTTTTGCTCTAAACACCAGAGATCTGGCCCCTTCGTGTGGAAGGTGCACCTAAACTCTGAGTATTCGAACATCGTTGTTACCATAAAAAAAAGCCTGTATCAAATGGGCCGACTGTGTGAGCAACGCGGTAGTCTGGTCGGCGTGTATTTGGAAAATGTGCAAATTCGCTGTCGATTACCAATACAATGTAACTATAATCTACGCTGATTGGGTCACGTTCCCCGTAGGCCATTGGAAATTCTGTCGCACCGTGCATTGTTCAGTGTGGCTGCTGATTGGTGGAAAGAAACCGGAAAGCCGCTAGGTGATGACGTGGTCGCGAGTTACGACAGCATTGTCAATTCGCTGTACTAGATTGGCTGGTTTCTGTCCGGTTAGGGAGTTCGCGACCATTTGTAGGACTGGTTGGAAACGCCCCGACAGAGGAGCGGGTCACAGTCCATTGGGAGCCTGCATCGATGAAGTTATTGACGATTTTCCATTCCTATCATGAATCCTCACTGTTTTTACCAAGTTGTTAATTTACTACTTCATGAACTAGTCAGGTTCAGCGGCATCCTTAACAATAGTATCGTTAGGCACGACTCAAAGCTTAAAACGGAGGAGGATGATAGATAACTTGCTCTGCAAACGTAACGAATTCGATCAGTTTAACTTAACCGAAAAGCCCCGACTTTGGGATAATCGATTGGAGCTAATCAGACAGCTACCACGGAGCCAATATGCAACCCAAACACTACACACAAATGAATGCAATTAAGTGTGTAGACAGAAGTTGATCGTGCCCAATGCGAGGTTAGCAGAGCAGTGATCAATATGGTTGCCCATGAGAACGTGGACAAGAGTTTAAATGTGTCGTGGCAGGAATACTTGTTGCCTACGAGACTTAACAGGAATCGGACTCGAGTCCACCGTCTCTTTTAGAAATTGGCTGACTGAAAGCTATAAGTGTTAAAGCTGTGACCAAACGTGAACAGTGGTCAAGCTGTATTAACCGAATCTCCGGTGTCTCATCCGTAAAGATATCATTTAGAATGGAGGCAGCACCATCATTAGTAAGCTACACTGTGGAGAGAAATATTATTCAGTAGGAGTTATCAAAGGTACGAATCACAACGAGACTGGACCTTGACGTGGTGTGACGGCTTGCGCATCTCGATGACCTATTGGGCTAAACTGGACGGTGTGATCACCACACCGATAGAGTCACTCATACCAGGCAGGCCAATGGGTAGAGGTCTGACAAACCAGTCTCCTGGTCCTCCAGGTTGGGGGTTGGAAGAAGGTTGGCATCTTTTTCCGGAAAAAGTACCAGTTCTGGTACATTGCCACCCAACCGCTGCCTTGCGGTACAGGCTTTTGAGCCAAAGGCTTTGGTTGAGAACCCGCATCGTTCACCCCTCTAGGTTTGGACGTCCTGGCAGTTAATCTCGTCAGCCCACAGACGACATAGCCATCGGAATATAATCGACGACCCCAAAAAAATAACCCATGAGCTGCAATCGGCCGTCTCGCAGTATAAACCGGGTCGCCCTATCTGCTGCATACAGCAGGGTGGATAGGCGAAAACATGCTACTGCTGACCCCTCCCCCACTGTCCTATCAAATTTAGCTCTCAGGCCCCTCCCGACCTCCATTTCTGATAATTACTCTACAGGTCCCACAACAGATGTAGCTAACTGTAGTAACACTGAGCCGGTAAGTTCCGTCTCTTGCCTTTCAGCTTCAGGCCTCCCTCGTCCCTTGCTTAGACCTAGAACGCGAACTACTATTGATGCCTTCAACGTTCGCACGCTAAAACAAATAAGTCAGCAGGTCGCTCTCGCACGATCGTTAGACTCGTTGCACGTGATGTCTGCTGTATCTCGGAGACTAGAATCCATGACAGTAGTCAACGTATGGAACTAACAGCACCCGCATTGTCTACCCGATACTGGTTATACACTTCGGGCGACTCCACAGCCGCTGTTACAGGTCAGGCTGGGGTAGGTATAGTTCTCAGCACGACGGCCGCAGCCGCATTAGTAGATTGGATTCCTGTTAACAGTAGACTTGTGCCTCGCTTGCAGTCTGTTAAAACCGGCTCTAGACGCAAGATTTTCAGAAATTTATTCATTGCCTGCTTACGCGCAGAGGACGGGATATCCCAATTAGTAAGATCGACCGCAATAGGAAAAACGGCGGCAGCGGTGGTCCCTGCCGAAGGGATCACTGAGTTTTGCTTTGCCTCATTCAACAAGACATGATTTTGACGTTCGATACCTCCTAGGCTATCAGTGTTAGTAACGAAACAATGACTTCCTTGTTTGATACATATGGTACTCTGACACATTTACAAGTCACGTGTTCAACTAGGATGCAACTGTGTGATAACTGATTGTTAAGCAGTCACAAGACTCCGATCAATAAGATCAATAGACTTATGTTGATCGCCTTCGTATCTTGTCGAAGTTTGGGAGGATAGTTGTCGAGACAATAGAGGTGAAATAATTGCGTATACATTACGTGAACAGAGTATCGCAAACCGGACACCGGAGCTTATTTATTCCTTAACATGGTGAGCACAAAGTCAGAAAGTGAACGGAAATAGTAAGTCCTTATTGCAGTGATCTTCTTGTCTAATCTGTAGGAGAAAACAGGTACTACTGCAGGCACGACAATCGAAGCTTAGAACAGAGGAACCGCATGCAGAGATACTAGCGAAATCGTGACCAGCAACGACACACACATATTACGAAAAATAAGGACTCCACTTGAACTCACCACGATGAACCAAGGCCAAGTGATTTTGGAGGCTACTTTCTGAGTGGCAAAGTTTGTGACAATAAGTGCAAACGAATCTGCAATCCCCGCGTCCTGATACGGGTTCCGAAGTCTGAAACAGAGTAAATGAAAGCAATTTATTAAAGCACTATTGTTTATAGTTGAAAACCTGTCAGACAACAGCAAGCAAGCCTCACAACAATTGAACAGTCCTTCACCTGCTTAGTACTGCAAGACAACGCAAAAATAGCTACGTACAGAAGTGGTCACAAGCTTCCGATGCTCTTAATGTGCACGGGATACACGATTTAAAATTAACTAACAAACTATGATTTAAAATAAATTTACTATAAGATATCATCATGCACGTTGTACATGTTATTCTGCACCATTTCATATGGTTACGCGATTCCCATGATTTGCACCGACGGCACCGTCTTAGTAACGCGTTTGTAAGGTGTACGCGCCTTGATTTGTATGTTTGAAATATAAACGTAGCTATTTGTAGTATTTAGTTCCCTTCCCCCCTCTCCTTTTTTCTTCTCTCTCCTATATAGGGTTTGCTTTTTTCCTTCGTAGCTTTGTGGCAGTTAAGCATCAGTGTGAACCGCTGGTATATTGCTGTCGATGATGATGATGATGATTCGTTCTCTGAGAGTATAGCTGCTCGAGACACTGCTTGCGTTTTGTTGGCTGACTATAAGATTCTGTCCACAGCTGAAGCTATTGGAATTCGCCTGTACAACCCACCCCTGTGCGCCCAGAAACGTTTTGTTCAGGCTTTGGATCTGCCATGGCCAACCCCACACCCTGTTAGCCTGTCAAGACCCACGGTTCAAGTGGGTACTTGATTGCAGCGTGACATTGAACTGACTGACCTCATTTCCCCCGTTTACCCCTTTAATGATTCCCCTGTAAAATTTGTGATATAAATGTGATGTATTTAGCCTGATGATGAATCACTGAAAACGAGCTTGTTCGCTATACAGTATTTTCATGACTGTATTTTGTCGATTAATGATGGTGTAACGTTCATAGTGACGAAATCAACCTCGCCTCGAACGACACACCGTTTCCCTCATCGTCTCTGGGGGCGCTGGATACCTTAAAGACTGTCCTTTTAATGCAGTGGACATAACGATTTGGTATTACACCGACACTGTTGCTCATCTATCTGACCTTTTAAACCACCGGTTGAGTTAGGTCAAATCTTCGGTACATAATCGGTGAGCCCAACGATTTTTTTGCGGTAATTTTCGTCATGAATTTTGCTATTTTTCATCTCATCAGTCCACGGAGAACAGTTGATTTGGGCAGTAAAATCGATAACACCATTTCGTTGCGGATGCTGGAAATGCCCCTCTCCCCTCGAAAGCCCACGGGAGACGAGGTTTGCAACAAGACGTATCACTCCATAATCTAAATTGTTGTGTGGTCCAATCACTACTTGGTGACGTGACATCAGAAGTTAAAGATCTGGGAACACATTCCCTCGAAAAACCCATACGACGTCCCGGGAGCGTCAATTATTTTATGTACGGAACACAAAAGTGCACCGAGATTTGTTTACTACTGTGCAGCATCCTGTGTGATCTAAAGCTACAAGACGACATCTTAAGGCAGATTTGGCGTCGAACATATATCATCTCATAACGGCTCTTACAGAAGAAAATACTTTGAAAAAGTTGGCGAACATGGGGAATAAAATCATAGAGGATAACCCCATTAAACCAGTGTACGCCGTTTCCACACTTTGTGAGGAGATGCCACATCATACGAAGGACTCACAGCTGAAGAACGCTACTGGGGAAATAAGTATCCGAACTGACCGGCACACGACGGATAGCGCTCTAGATGGAGGTCACGAAAGCGTGCCGGATGATGTTGGTATCACTACAAGTATCTCAATAAAGCAACGAAATGTGAGGAACCATACACCTTCATCCCCGACAAAGTCAAGCTAAAGAGTCGGTCCGTGACGGCGACAGCTATGACTGGCAAATTACTACCAAACCGCCTATTTTATGTGAGGAACAGGCATTCCAGTACCAAATTTCTTGCCGACACCGATACTGAAGTTAGCATCACCACCCACCCACCCACCTCCCGACCTCCACCGAATCATTCCGCCGGACTGGCGAACTATGCGCTTATTGCCACTAACCACAGTAGCATTAACACTAACGGTGAAAAGTTGTACACCCTTCAAGTTGTGAAGGCTTGTTAACCGGTGTGTCACAATCGATGTGAATTTGAAACCTCCTTCGGTTAGAATGAAAGCTAATAGTTGCTAAAAGCTCGAGTTCCAATCTCGTAACGGCCTACTTCGCCAGTCCATTACATTTCTGACACAATGGCGTTTTTGTGAATGAAACGACTGCAATCAAACAACTGACGGCTCTCCAGTTCCCAAGTTTTTCAACTCTACACAAATCATTCTGGTAATTACAATAAACTAAAACATTAAAAACCTCGTCCAGAGGTTGAATGCTATAACGTTCCGATATCTTTCCGTGAGAGAACACTTTTGCATCAGACTACACGGAACAATGCGTTTGGGTGAACGTCGAAAAAATTGCACAAGCAATTACTCCGCGAATGAGTCCAAACGAGTGGTAGACAAGGAAACTACAGGTGCCGTTAGTCAAACAGATTTGATCACTTGGTGCTGTGATGAATGAAGCCGCGAATAGGCTATTTATCCTGAAACGGCAAACCCAATTGGATTGCCAGCAAACAGACGAGATTTACAATGAGTGCACAAAATTACGTTTTGCGACTAATCCAATTTTCTGCAGTTTATCCTCCTCGGATAAGTTATCTATTGCCGAACACTTCATCACTGGGTCCTTCCGACATCCATCACGTGAACTGTTCCTTTTCATTTCTATTGCAAACGTCGTTCTTCTCAGGCGCTCAGCATGGCCTATCTAATGAACGTATGGTTTATGCTTTTTCTCCTCGCTCTGAACATTTGTTGACCACGCTAGCTAACAAGTTATCAAAAAGGAAGCTCGTTATATAAACGGACAGAAATAACGTTTTAACATTTCTCCATTCGCACTCTCTTCGTCTTAACTCCGTCGAATTTCAAATCAAATGAGGGATGTGCAGTGTTGGGTAATGGAAAATACAACGCAACCCGCTGTGCTGATATGCAAACCTAGAAGTCTTTTAGTTTCGATTGCTGCAACAGGTCACTCCGGACAGGGACGGTGCCTGTCAGATATATATGTAGGATGCTTTCGGATGCTTTAAAAAACACGTCTGAAGAAATAGAAGTCATTCATGCATGTGCCAAGAGTGACAGCGCAGTAGTACTATTAGGGTCCAAAGGAAAACGTGCTGGAACTTCTAGGAAGGAGTTAAAAAAGCAACGGAGCATCGTGAAAATAGGACTGAACCAAAAGGAGTAATGCACGCCAATGAAAGAGAAATCCAGTTCAACTGAAGCGCAAGAACACAACCAGCGTCAAACCTCATGTAAATTATCGCGAATGACACTCATGTCGTAGCAACCACATTGCGGATAACAACGCATCAGCAGCCAATGCTGACGATCAGCTGGCATGCGACCATGGTTGACCAGCTTACACACTACAAGGCAAACAAGCTCCTATGTGATACACAAACCTACATGTGGGTCGAATATGACCAGGCTATCCAGACCTAAACGGCAGCCCAGCTCGAGTCCGTTAACGTGAAATTGTTTATTGGGCGTCGTTACCAATAGACAACCGTGTGTTCATAAAACGACCTAAAACAATAAGTCCCGAACAGAAATTTCGTAACAAGAAGAGTAGGGGAGAACCTGATGAGGATGAAAAATCACCAAGACTGTTCACTTTGAAAGCAACATGTGGTCACAAGCTTAGGTGGGGGAAGGCGGCACATGCGAAATACCTCCTTTACGGTTTTCACTAGTTCACTCTGTAAAAGCCTCGGCAACCTATGGTTTCTAACCGGCAAGTGGCTGCTTTAATTTCCATTTGACAAGACATTAGCAGACTACCTTTTGTTTATCGCACGCGAGTTGAAGATACTGTAGATAACGTATCGTACGGTAGAGTAAGTTTGCAGTTTTAAAACGCGATTTCATCCCTTCAATCGATGTATTTAGAATGTGACACTGAACTTGTTTGGTACTCATGACGAAAAGTCCGCCAAACATTCGCTTTACTGTTTAACCGTTAATGCCGTGAAACAGGTACGATTGGGCCAGTAATAGGTTAAACATCTCCGATTGCCATCGACCACGTTTCGTAGTCGCAAGATAAAACTATTCCAGATGAGAACTTATTAAAGTGCGAGAAAACAGAGTCTTAAATATACGTAAGTTAACAATAGACCAGTGTGAAGTAAATTAAGGATCACTGGGATACCATAATGCACTACTGTGAACTAAGTGGGAAGTCAATAACAATCAAGTTCTCTGACAGACGAGTAAGCCAAGAAGGGAGTGAAACCAACCTTTAATTCAGTGAGATCGTCCGAAACGGTTGCGTTTTCTTGACTTATAACCACGGGACAGACTTGATGAACGAAAGTTGTACCCGGATTGCCTTGGGAGTTGGACATGTCCAATCTCAAGACAACGTCTTCATCACCTTTCAGAAATGCTGTCAACATGGGTTAGACCAAACACAGCATGTTGCAGTTAGTGGCATGCTAACAGTAGCAAGACTGTTTATTCGCCTAAAGAAGACTTTCTCAACTAGGGTTCAATTCGGTCAACTTATTTCTCTTAATGTACGGACAATATAGATAAATAGAAACTGATATGACAATAAGTGTTTAAGCGTTTAAGAAAATCGACACATATCTGCCAAAAAATATGGAACGATCAATTAAATACGAGCTGACCGACTGCCTGAGTGGACAGGGAAGCATAGCACGCTGTCAGCTTGAAGCGGAAGCAGGTATATTGTGGACTGAACTAACTTTAAAGATGGGAGCGGGAAAACAAAATGACAAAGTACGTAAACAGCAAGATCAATTCAGGGGAGGCAGATAAACAGACGGACTTAGATAGTGTACAGCCACGGACTATGACATACAGGAGCCTTTCCGACGATCAGGACGGACGATCATACAGGTAGAATCACCCAACCTTGTTAACAGAGCTACCGATGACTGTCACCATTTGATCATCGTGTGGATTTGTCTAATCATACGCGATTACATGAAACAACGTTTAGGACGGCAAGAATAACTTACTATGAAGAGTACACGGGCGAATTATCACACTAGTAACATCTTCGGACACTTCCACAATACAGGACAACGCTGTCACACACGATTAGAATAGCTGATGGTGAACGATCGACAGTCGCGAGTAGATTGTTTGCAATGACGAGGACAGAGCCAGTTTATTCAGCCTCTTGAATGTTAAAGTTAAGTTCAGTTTACTTAGTAGCTTGTAAACTAAGTTAATTGCGGCTATGCAACATACGTGAGCATACATGAGCTGAAGACCAAAGGTTATCGAAATTAAAACAAGTGTAAGAGTGATAGGGGGTACCGTTACTGCCGAGCCTCTTTGAGTCCAAAGCTCACTTCATTGAACGCTCTGACTACCGATTCTCATATAAATGCACCAAAAAGAACGGATGTAAAAAAATTGCATTATGACAAAAATCATTGTACACGTGCATTGCGCCTATAAGTTGAAGAAAAATGAAAAGTCTATGAGCTCTCGATATATGCTCCATGTAGTTTAACAGCTTTTAGCTGTGACATAAACAAGACACTTAAACTTCAGACAGGAGCTTGTTCGACCCAAAAATGATACAAATTCGCAAAGACTGCGGCAGAATGGAAAACGAATCTTCATCTCATTTTCTGTATCGTTGTCGCTGATGAAAATCTCCCAAATCTATAAACCGGATTAGAACCTGTATAATTTTTCAAGCAATGATTCAGCCGACGTAAAAGGCTGAGCTCTATATAAATACTCCTCCCCAAAGTTTCAGATTTATTGCAGTGAATAACAGTCTGTTTGTCATTTCACAATCTTAAAAAACCTCTGAGGTCCAGTGCTCGTTGTACCCATGAGCTACTGTAAGGTATGCCACAGCAAATAGCGCCTGAATGGTCTGTGAAGTTCAGGTCCAGCAACAGTTGGAGTGTGAAAGTTTCAACCTAACGGATTTGTGTTCTGAGCAAGATTAGAGCGCAGGCTAAACTGCAGTACATAAATGGTTTCTAAAAAGATAACTATTGCAGCTTGTAGCAATGTATTTCAATGAGGTTGAGAACGAAGTAACTAAGCATCAATTCATGAACAAAGTTACGTCATAACAGTTGTCAGTGGTTTGGTAACAACAGGTAGCAACAAGATTACGGCTACAGGGCATGCCAAGTTACATACAGCGTGAATGTTATCAAAATGTCTGAGTCCAAACAACAATAGTTAAAGCCGCCGATGTTCAAACTCATTAACCCAGAAATGACAAGCTGTATGATTATTTATGGGCTAGCTGGAACTTTAAGCAGTTCCTCTGAGCTCGGGCCTGATATCACCATCGTGATAGTAGTAAAAAGATTTGCCATCTAAGCGTGACTCCATACCGTCCGGTCTGAAATATCACAGTCGAATAACACGACAAATAAAGACCATGTATCGACTTCAGAAGAGTAGCACAATCCGTGCAAATGGCGTTAGTCTTAAATACGGTAAAAGCACAAAAGCAGACAATAGGAAGATGGTGTGAGACTTGATATCTACAATGTATCAGAAGAGAGCCCTCTAAGCGGACTGCTGATAAGAACCCAGTCGATCAATTTAACTGGAGGGTGAATTTACCCTGGGCTGAACATATAAACACGGCCATGTGATCACTTGAAACATACAACCATGACCGAGTATAGTGAGAATGCCACAAGCTTACTACGTTGATAGCTGACACCGAGTTAACGCTTTTCCAGTTAAAGATGTATCGATATCAATTTAAGATTTCCCAAGTTGTTCCTCTGGATGTCAACAGGGAACGGGGTCGCACGGCTAATGTGTGTATGGATAGACTGAGGGACACAGGGATTGGTTGGTTCTTACAGAGTGGGAGGACACAGATCCGCCGGGAGCGAGGTGTAAAAAAAGTTAGCACGCCTGAACCCGAGGGTGCAAGCTACCACGTATGCGGTGAGCACTGAGAGTGTAGATGTGTTCGTACAACGTAGAACGCACACGGACAGCACATCTGACAAACCGGTCTTCTGTCAGTGGGTACATGAGCGACCCACTACTGAGAATGGCATACGCATTGGTCTTCGTCGTCGTTCGAACGACCGAAAAGGTAGCGCATGCCCTGTGTTGGGTGCTGGAGCGACTGCTTTCTGAGTAGTAGTTTGACGGCTGTCAGGATAGCTGAAGGCATAGCTGAAACAATCAGAGTAATACCGACCGTCCACGACAATAGGCGTTTCCCCGAATGCGACACACCGCTTTCTTAGCCACAGCCGACCAGTGTGATCTGGTTCCAGCATGAACTAAATAAACCCAGTCCAATTCACATACGGCATTTTTCAAAACAATGTAGGTGTCCAGAGAATAACGCACCTCAACCTGAACAACATTACAGTGATGTGTCAAGGCCGCTCGCTAACTCGACCCGGTTAGAAAGCCTGTTTTTTGGCCAAGCCCTTTGGTTCAGACTCCGGACTTTGTATCCAGGTCCACACGTCATGGACGATCGGTATTACTCTGATTGTTTCAGCTATGCCTTCAGCTATCCTGACAGCCGTCAAACTACTACTCAGAAAGCAGTCGCTCCAGCACCCAACACAGGGCATGCGCTACCTTTTCGGTCGTTCGAACGACGACGAAGACCAATGCGTATGCCATTCTCAGTAGTGGGTCGCTCATGTACCCACTGACAGAAGACCGGTTTGTCAGATGTGCTGTCCGTGTGCGTTCTACGTTGTACGAACACATCTACACTCTCAGTGCTCACCGCATACGTGGTAGCTTGCACCCTCGGGTTCAGGCGTGCTAACTTTTTTTACACCTCGCTCCCGGCGGATCTGTGTCCTCCCACTCTGTAAGAACCAACCAATCCCTGTGTCCCTCAGTCTATCCATACACACATTAGCCGTGCGACCCCGTTCCCTGTTGACAATCCAGAGGAACAACTTGGGAAATCTTAAATTGATATCGATACATCTTAAATTGGAAAAGGCAGTCTCTGAAATACAGCAGACATTTTAATCAACTGAGTCGGAACGAGAGCAATATGTCGACACAATTCATTCAGAGTACGACAGTTGTGGATGCCTATATCAGTCGGCATTCTAAGTATAAGCAACGAGTCACAGAAGACATAAACTGGATCCAGGAAAATGAGGCCTAACAGGGCAATGCTACTGAGGTTAACAATGTTTGTTCTGTAATCCGCATAAATATCACAGGTGAGAATTGAGAAGGACCTAGTGGATAAGGTGGAATGAGCGAACGCGGACTAGATTACAAGGTTTTTAAGATATCGATTCGCAAACTTAGTTGGCACACGTAATGCTTGTGTTACCTTGCTCACCCCGATAAGTGCCTGAAGAAAGCAAATCATCAAACTCGTCAAGGACCAATCTCTCATCAGTGGCTCCTCTTTAAGGATAAAAATACAAAATTGATCACTTGCGAACACAATTAGGTGAGCAAAATGTGTGAGTAAAAAGAGGAACACAATCCATTAATAACGTGGGAATAAGTTAACATAATGAACCCTATCAGATGACCAAGGTTAAGGGATTTTTCCACGCTCCGAGCCAACAGCTCTGTAAGGCCAATAGTTAGCCAAGTTATTTTAACCTGAGGATGCGATAAAAACTGATGTATTCCCAATGACTGACGAGTGCATCAAACCACCGAAACCAAATCAAACTGGAATATACTCCATTTATGACCATATTAGATGATGTGAGAGCAGTTAAGGTCAACCGTCTGACGACCGGTGATTTCTGTTTGAGGAGGCTATTTTCAATACCGGCTGTCCTTCCATGGAATGGGATAGAACGCTGTAACTTTAAGAATAGTTCAGTTGAATATCACATTAATCAGGTATTTTTGTGCAGTGAGCAACATTACTCTAAATCTTGCGAGCTCAACCACTTTTAGTCAAAGAGCTCTGTACTAGTCAGTCTGACAGGAATATACTAAGATGGGCCGAGGAATTAATCACTGGTCCTCAGAATAAATGTACGACTCACATCGGATCACCATCACGAGGGAAAACTAAAACAATGAGCAAACAGAATGCCACAAAGCTCACCGTCTGTCTGGCCGGTGAATAGATTCTGGTAATTGTTGGATGCAATTGTTGTCATAGACTACAAGGAAAAAACATCGATGACGGGTAACGTTTTGAAATAATTGGAGACAGATCCGACCCTAAAAACAAGACATTAAAATAAAATAAAAGTTCACAACTGCGTGGACACTGCGGATGGTGATAGTAGACGCCGGTCCAACTAGCATCAACCCTCGATACCATTTTAAAAGGGGACACTTGAAAACAAAAGAGAAGAGCCGAATAAAGAATATTTAGGTTCAGTTTTGGACTTTGCACTAAAACAGTGCACAATGTCATTAGACACCGAGTTACATGAAGGTTGCATACTTTCCAATTAGACGCACAGAAGTCACTGGGTTTACAGGAAGAAGTGTTCGAAAGGGCACTGGCTGGAACCTGGGATACTGAAACTGGGATAACTGAAATTCAATGTAGTCACTCGACTGTAAGCCCATCCGTCATAATTTTCAACCAATGAGGAGGGTATCAAGGAGAACTTGGTTATCGAATCAAACCGACAAAACTGTTCAAACCCATAATGAAAGCCACGTTGTGTACTGTCACGTCATGATTTGACTCACTTGAAGTTTCTAATCAGCCAGCATTATCATTACGAATATTAAAACGACGGCGGCTCATAAGGATACCACACGACTCCACAACTACGTAACGAGGAACGTATGCAAAATAAAAGTAACAATGAAAGCAAACTATCAGAGTTAAAATCTAATCAACAGTCACTGAGAGAAGTTTATCGGTAGCCGATGGAGGTTTACTGACAAGCAACATCATCATCATCATCATCATCATCATAGACAGCAATACATCAGTGGTTCACACTGATGCTTAACTGCCACACAACCACGAAGAAAAAACCTATATAGGAAGAGAGAAAAAGAAGGGGAGGGGAAGGGAACCTAACTACTAAAAATAGCTACGTCTATATTCAAACATACAACATCAAGGCGCCTACACCTTGCAAACAAACAACCGAGCTGTAAGTGAAAGTAAGGCGTCATCAGCAAGACAGCTTCCTTACGGCTTTCACTGCCCCGCGTCAAAGTCGTAACAAAATGAGTATCAAACAAGACTAATTAAACACTAAATGTAAACCAGCCCCCTCGTAATCCAATACTATCGCTCGGACACCGTAGAAAGACTGCAGAATTTGTGTTCGGACCATTATCCATTCCTCGCCGGGGCAAAATTTTGCCACTTGAAAAGTGGGTCCGCAATCCGGCACCCTCCTCTGTCAAATAAGTGGATCTGAAATGACCACAGCACTGTCACAGACGGAAAGGTTGTTCACATTGGAAGCTGAACAATCGCTGGTCTGTTTTAAAGTGTCTATGCGTTTCGGCGGCCATCCAGGGCTAGACACACACAAGTTGTCTGATTCAACCGTACGGAACTTGCCATTCGACTAACCTCTGCTCCATCGCATAGTTTAGCTTCCCACGGAGTACGCCCACCAAAAGTTCTGCATTCGACTGGTTCAAATTGTGAGCTGTTTTACCGTGTTGTAAACCAGACATTTTCTGGGCATTCCCTCGAAATACTACATGCGCGTCGATCAATATCAAAAAACAAATATCATCAAGCGTGAATTTTGCTGAAGCGACTTCGTATAAAGTCTGAAGCGACCGCGAAACTTGGTGGTGAAAGATGTCATCGAGATAGAACCAGTAGCAACATCCAGAAATTCCCAGAAGCTATTGCACTTTACTCGGGTCACCGGCGCCAACAAAATAATCCGCGAAGTGGACGGTTTTCTAGGATATAAACTGCAAATACATCCGAAAGGCTGAATCGAAATTCAATTAACTCCTTATTCCAAGTATTTCGATCTTTAGGCCCGGCTGCGCACCATGGTCTGTACTCATAGGCTCCTCCACGGAAGCGGGAATTCGGAGAAACCCCAAATTTTAGGTGCCACAGGGCACTCAACTCAGATGATCTTCAATTGGTCCTTTGAAGATGATGAAGATGCGTTCACGGGAGCATTACTCATCATCATCAGAAGGCAGTACATCGGTAGGAGTATTACTAATCCTGATTATCAATCTGGATATTAGAGAAGGTCCACTTGTCCTGTGGGAATGAATAGCTACACCCACACTTAAGAAACGTCAGCGTAATGTTCATGAACGACTTAGGAATCAGTCTGATTTTCGCCGCATTCGCACTTTTAATGTACGTCATGCTTCAAGTACAATCAAAAAGACCTGAACAGCAATCGCGTGGGACGTGGATGTACTGATCGAACCCTCAGACTCCATCAGCTGTTCGGGAACCACCACGCCTATTATCGGCCAACAGTAGTACAGTAGTGTTCCTGGACATAACAGCAGTCTTCAGTTATATCGACAGAGCCATTTTTGACATTAAATAGTGGGATGCCTGATGAGTAAGTGTAATCTAAAGTTACTACAGTCAGATCTAAGGCTGTGTGGCAGTCAAGCAGCAGTGTGAACCACTGATGTATTGCTGTCTATGATGATGATGATGATGAGTTAGAATTTGGGGGAAACTATCACAGTCCCTCTTCAGCCCCAACGAGGGGAGACAGGATCGTCCAATCTCAATTGTACAAAGCTCTGAGTGGTCTTGCAAGTGGTGCGGTAGAATTACTCTCCGAAAACGAAACTGCACATTTAAACTATACCGATGACACTGCCTTGTTTTGTGACAAATAAACAGACGGTTCGAGAAGCCCAGGACCGTCTGGCGATTGAAGCATTACGATCCCTCAGTTGACACAAACCCCTTCCGTGCAATTTGGAGTACGACCATGTTAGGTTTTCAAACGAGCGTGAAAAGACAATGCAACTGCGCCAACTGTCCTCTAAAACAACTAAGTCAGCTAATCTTGTAGGACTAACCACTTTAATCACTCCGAACGACTGAAAATTCCAAACAGTATCCAATTGTGCATGACCAGCGATACGAGACAAGACAACGAAGAAGGCAGACACCAATCTACCAATAACATATGCATTCACTCAAACCTCCAACTTGACAAGAGCAGCGGAAGTGCGGTTCCAGATTCTATTACCACAACAGACAGCAGTGGTTTTTACCTACTTGCTTAGATGCCGTACAGCTAGCTATGAAGGAAAAGGAAAACTCTAGTCAATAAAAAACGTAGGGAATATAGGGAAGTTGTCATTAAAAAGCAACTGTGTACATATAAACATTCAACATCAAGGTGCTTACACCTGAAAACAGACAGCCAACCTATAAGTGAAAGTAAAGCGTCATTGGCAACAGAGCTTTCCTTACAATTTTTACTCATACGTATCAGTAAATGTTCCAGCCTCAAGAAAAACTCAGCCAAACAATAAGAACATTCACGCCACTGGGCCCGACTAGACGCTATCCCATCAAAAATCTACAGATACCTCATCTATGAGTCTTAAGGGTTCCGACCCGGGAGACGGAACCGATCTACAGTGGCCAACCCCTTAGCGAACATCATCTTTTTGCTTCGTACCTTACGCCAGTCAGCCGCAGCATCGGCAGAGAGTGCTCGATGTGGCAGACGACTAGCTGATATCCTTAGTACATGACCTAACCATCTAAGTCTGTGCAAATGTAAAGATTGAACAAAGAAACTCGTTTGGTAATCACTACCAAGTATTCGCCCCCTAACCACCTTATGGAGTACAAGTCGGTGTCACCTGACGCAAATGACCAAGGGCAGAAATCGATGGCCAAATACTTGGAAACGGTTCAGGTCTCCTACTCTGAACTGCAACGTTTCACAATTGTCAAGTGGCACAGCTCCTCCAGTCGCCTCACACAGCTGAATCCTAAGCTTCAGAGAAATTTCCTTCCTTCACCAAATACATTTTAGATCAGAAAAAATCACCTCTGCCTAGTACACACGGGCTTTTATTTTATCCCAAACGCGTCTGCCATTGATAATGCAAATGTTCAAGTACACAAACCGGTCAACAACCTCCATGACTTTATTATCTAACATCAAATCTGCGTAGTTAGAACAGTCTTGTTAAAATACTTTTTTAGTTTGAAAGTGTAACGCGCATCCTAAAGTACTTAGCAGAGCGCGAAATAGCGTTTAGCAGTGTCTTTGCTGTCCAGCAATCGTGAAACAACTTGTTATCAGCATAATCAATATTAATCAGCCTTTTACCAGGTAGTTTCCGAACCAACCCTTGTGAATGCCACAGACATCCCTCAAATACTTCGTCCGTTACAAGCTTAGACAAAAATGGCAAGAGTGAACAGCCTTGATGTTGTACACAGCTCTTGGTGACGTATCGGTTAGACAGTTTATCGTAAGCTTTCGTCTGAGCTGAGGTATGAGAATAAGGTGCTAAAAGTACGCCCATGTACCTGTTCGATACGCTCCCACGTCTAAACGACTCTGAAATCATTGCGTTCGCTTGATCCAACTCATCAGCATTTCGATTCATCTCAGCAGCTGCATATCGAATACAAATACGCATGGCAACAATAGTTGAACAGTTAACTTTCGGTCAAAAGGCGACTACCACGGAAGATGGAATTTGTGAATATTTAACTTCTGTGCACACAACACCGACTGTACTTGTGTGATCAACACAGCTTCACTGATGGCCAGAATTTTGAGGGTTTGGGTGCCGTAGCAACACAGTGAACGACCTGGTTGGGTCGACGTTGTGACCTGTCTCCAAAATGTGCTTCGCAATTGACGACGCCGGGTTTCGCGTTCGGTTGCTCCTTTGACTGTCCGTTCGCTCAGCAGACTGAATCAACCATTTTGGGAGGTGTTCGGCCATACGTTGACGCAAACACCGGTCCGTTCTGCCGATATAACTGTCACTGCAACTGCAAGTGAACTGATAAACGACATGTGAGACATAATAGATGCATCACGTCTAGCGTTTCCATAACTAACTCCCCGAGTTGATGATAAGAGGCGCAATTCAGCTGCAGGGTATGTGCGATTCACAGCTGACTGAAGCTGATGACGCAGTATAGTGGACAAATAGTCTCCCTGAATTGTAGTTTTATGAACACCTATTTCTTTGCTGTGTGAATTGCAGGTCTTTTTTTTAAGGCTGGGTGGAAAGAGATGGGACTGACCGGGACAGAGTTGCCATGGCTAATTATCTGTTGTGAGACCTGTAAAGTACTTACTAGGAATGGGGGTCGAGAGGGGTCCAAGAGCCGAATTGGATAGGTCGTTGGAGAAGGGCCAGTATTAGCAGATGGGACGACCCAATTTACACTGCGGGAGACCACCGATGCGGTATGGAATTGATGATGTGAATACTCATGCATGTATGTGAACTGATATACTGGCGGGACGGCCGGACCTAAACAGGAGAATAAATAAGAATCCCAACAAAAGCCTTTTCCCGTGAAGCAGCGGGTAGGTGACAGTGTACTAGAATTAGTACTTTTGACGAGACATGCAAGCTTTCTTCTAAACCCCAACTTAGAGGATCAGGAAACCGTGGTCCGTTAGACCCATACTTACCGGCTGGCTTGGTACAAATGACTTTGTCAGCGTGGTTATCACACTATTCCAACTTAGTCCAACAGGTAATCGAGAGGTGCAAGCTGTTACACCGCAGTTTCATAGGGACGGTTGTTCGATTTATTTAAAAAACGTTCTTGAGAGCCATGCGAAGTTGGGAAAAATTAATAAAATGAACACGAAACCCGCGTCTCCTGAATGACATAACATACATCAAAAGCGTTCTCGGATTGGTGTTCTTAGGGTTAAGTTTACTCTACTCCCAACATCCACCTTTTGAATGTGCTGGTCGTAGGATGGAAGCCAGGGGTTGTGTCGCATGGGTACCCTTGCTCTCCGCGTTTGATCTGTCCAGCGTCTAGGCTGCAAGCGTTGCAGGAAGGATTCTTCCATAATGTCGAGTGCTGTGGTAGACTGAAAGCGTCTAGGAGAATATCCAACGGAGTCAATTTCTCCGCTGCGTACGGTCGGAGATGTCCACAGGTTGATAACCGGCGTGGCGCACCCAAACGTCGTTTCCCAGTTGCACCTCGCAGATAACGTTGCAAAGCTGCTTCCGAATTCGACCAATGGTCCAATTCACTAAAGGGTCCCAATAATCGCGTGCCAATACCGTCTAGCCGAATTACGAACGTCGGATTCTTAACATGGGGTGCCGATTAAGCTATTCTTTTACAGTCCTGGTTCTGGTTTTCAGTGTGATCATCAATGGCCGAAAAGAATCCAGCGGTCACCGAGCCTTTTGACCGACGTTTGGTTCAGTCGGAAATAATCCACCCGGCGTTTACAGATTTGATGTCACTTTGAATGCAACAAGAATTTCCTCAACACTTTCACGGTAGTTCTCTTTCCTGAGTTTTCTGGACAGCGCACTTGAATGTGACGATGAAACTAGCAGCTTGGCCGTTGGATCACGAATGGAAGGGTGATTATTGCCCTCATTCTGCTGATTCCGGGATGCCCAGTGGGAAATTGGTAGGTCATTTTGGTTCGCAGTTTTATTGGAGTTACATCCCCGTTTCCAAAGGAGGGGCAATCATTGACACCAGATAGCAGTGCTTCCGGGCGTATTGTGCTAAATCACCCGAAAGTCCTGGTTGTGACCATCGAGTACCGAGAGAGTGTAGGCTGAAGTGTTGTTGTCCCACAGATCATTTCTAAAGTAGCTAAAAATACGTGAATCATTTTTGATCAGACAAACAAGGCTGTAACTACCGATTTCTCTGGGTCTAGCGTCAGTGGCCCAATCAAGTGCAAGAGTGCGTCCGTAAGTTATACATCAGCAGCACCCTGATCCACAGTTGAGGCCGATCCACCGTGTGGACAGCAACTCCCTTCTTTGATCGGAAGACTATAAACAGTGATTAGTGATCGGTAAACAGAGTAAAACAACAACCAAAGAGCACGTTGTGAAAGTATGTCACGGCAAAGACGACTGCAACAGCATCTCCTCCAATGTGGCTGTAGTTTTTTTGTTCACGAGAGGGATTAGCGGCCGTCTTTTATGAGCCATCGAGAAAGAGGCAGGATCGCGGCCCTGATTATGAAGTTGGACGCATCTGATGTGAGCACAAGCTCGAGATTGGGATCAAGGCGAGTCAGTAACTTTCCGGAGCTCAGTCCTCACCTCAGTAGACACATACTAGCACTCGACGTTCTGGTCCCAGGGTCGATCTTTGGTCAACAGTTGACTCATGGACGCTCGAAAGTAGAAAATGTCAAGTAAAACGCTACGTAATGACTGAAGTGTCAAACACGCCCGAAAAGTTGGCACATTGGATGAAGGGGACACTCGTATAATGGTCTAGATAGTATCACGGTGTGGACGGTAGCCGTTACGATTGAATATAAACCACACACACTTGTCTGAACACAGAGATGGCATTTCTCTTGCTAGGTGTGAAATCCATATTCTCCGATCCGGATGAGCACTTCAGTTGCGCCAGTAACCGCGATATAATCCAGCTAAACAGCTACACTAAGGATACCTGTTAGCGATCCATGCATTGGCTGCTGAAAGAATATAGACGCGGTCTTGAGGTTACATGCTAAACGCGTGTACTGGAGCAATACGCGGCAAGTATTGATAAACAGCAGCTTCCTGGAGCATGGTGCGGTTTGAATCTGCAGATAGGCGACCGCCAAGACCCACCACATCCGGCCTGACCCATTCTACCGTCTCGACTTGTTGGTCAGGTTTGTGCACTGCATCGATCAGGAGGACTACGCCGGCTAACATTTCGGTTCTACAAGGCATGACCATTTC
Source organism: Paragonimus kellicotti (assembly GCA_014220965.1). Taxonomy (NCBI): domain Eukaryota; kingdom Metazoa; phylum Platyhelminthes; class Trematoda; order Plagiorchiida; family Troglotrematidae; genus Paragonimus; species Paragonimus kellicotti. The sequence continues at coordinate 108,904 of LOND01001162.1, forward strand.
AGACAAGCGTAAGGAAAGCATTTCAATGAAGTGCAGCTTTACTCATAGTTGGATTTATGTTGTATGAATGACCGCGTATGCCTACTTAGTGGGACATTAACCTATAAACATACACGACTATTTTACAGTTGCAACTCTGCTATCCTCCGCTTAATGAAAAAAAGGTTAAAAATGATACGTCCAGAAAAGGAGCACTTCAACCGTCCAACGGTTGCCCGTGACCGTCCAGCGTACTTATCCAATACGGTCGAAAAACATTTGATATCACCCAAAAGCCCGATGTAGTTTCCAATACATCCATTGCGCATAACAGTGTTCAGAATCAAATACCACTATCTTATTCACGGTGCCCTCAAGAAAAGCCCCAATGCTACATGACTCAGACTCTTTATTCAGGGTCCAAATAGACAAAAGTGGTAATGGATAAATAATATCATCGTCTGGATAAAGTTAACTTCGGGTGCTTTCCGATCGTTTATACTGTTGAAGAGGCTTGATTTGGGGTACTCTACCCCATAACTTAAGAGTCCGACCTGACGGACAACAAAAAGCAGGGTTTTATTGATAGACCACACCCAAAGCCAATGACTAAAGAGTCTGAGTCATGTAGCATTGGGGCTTTTCTTGAGGGCACCGTGAATAA
>LOND01001163.1:27613-52846 GCA_014220965.1 Paragonimus kellicotti
CAAACGTGAAACACAGCAATCACACAAAATCCCTTCTAAGCATTTCGATGATGCTCATACATAATTCAAATGCGCATCAACCTGTCACTGTCATGGACAAATGCCAGGTAAATCGATATACGACACGTACGCAAAGAAACTAGAATACGCAGCGATGATACAATTTACCACTATATTTATATATATATATTTATATATATATTTACCACTATAATTTGCATTATCTCCGCCTAAAAACCTAACGACACAGTCGTTAACACACGGGAGAGATGGCGGCAGCGAAAACGGATGAACAAGAATTAGCTTACCAACAACCAATTGAACAACTTTTGAAGTGGCGCCAGTAGGACATATAGGGTATTGTACATATTTTTATATTTCACCTTATTTTTATATATAGTCTACAGCACATGTTCTTGTACAAAGTGAACACCACTTGTTTGAATTGATTCTGCTTAGCAATACACTTTTGGTGCGCGCGTCTCGTCTCCTTGGTGCTCCTGTTCGGCGTAGTTCGGGGTTGCCTATAGAGAGCTATTCGGCGGCTGCATTTCGGACATGAACTAGTCGAGTTTATATCCTTGTATTGGGCTAGTCCCCTACAAATTGGTGAGCCCGTGTATTGACTTTTATTACACGTATTACCAAAATTTTTGTTCATTTGCAGTCTTCCTCCTTCTCTCCCAAAATCTTGCTATCTTTAATCTCGTATTTCCTCTCTCCCCATTACTATGCCTTCTGAGATTGAATTGGGAACAACTGCCTCGGAGAACACTGCCATGATTAAACTTCCTGAGTTCGGCAGTAGAGACCCTAGATTGTGGTTCGCACAAATTGAAATAATTTTCGACTTCCGGCGAATCCACTCACAGCGCACCATGTACAATTACGTTGTCTCGAACTTACTGTACGTGCACACATTTCCTCTTCGTGGACGTTGGTGGATCGCATAGTGTGTGATACTCACGTTCTATTTATTGAGACTGCCCAGGTCTGATCCGCTAATGATGTCATCAAAATGCAGCCATTTTATTAAACCCGGATGGCAGCTTCTAGAACGAAGACAACACTTCGCAAAGTCCTGCTGGCGTCAAATCGGTCGTCGTAGAAGCTACACAGTTTGACCCTTTACACACATATGCGTTTTATTTCATTCATTTCAACTAGATATGCTTGTCAAACAATGGCACCTCTTGACACAATCTTCCAAAATGTAAACAGCAATGTGTTTCGTTTAAGTTACTGTGACTGTAGAGAGAAAAGAAAAACAAATCGGACCAACCCGTTCACAGTGCAGTCCGATACGCATTGTTCCGAAATTAGGCATCAGGCACAATTTGGTTGCAAGGCTTTTCACTGGACAGTATACCACGGTGCACCGCGATCCATTACAGTCCCTTGCTTTCTCTCGGTGTGCAAAGCCAAACACCGAACTTGATAACTTTATTCGGTAATGCTTATTTGGGTCCAGTTGGACATCATAAACGACACGGCATTGTGTATGCATTAGGCGACGGTTTGCGCGTGCTCATATGTCTGTGCGTCTTTGCCAGAAAATCCTTTGTCTTGGTCGACACAGTGTTCACGACAGTTGTCGCCGCCTGGTATATCCAACATCATACACAGACAGATTAACAAATAAACGCTTGCAGTCGGACGTGACCTGTGAGAGTGTGTTAGGTAGGTGACCAAGAGAATAATGCGGTCAGTTGATCCCCTCTTGTGTGTCGATCTTCTGTAGCTTTTGTCACTGGTACAATTAATGGTAGTTAGGTCTATTGTTGGTTACATTTTTGTATCCTAGTTGACTACCAGACCTTGTGCGTGTGTGTGCGAAAATTTTGGTTTCAAGCCACATTATGGCGAGTTAGGAACCGCATCTCATTCTTTTCGTCGTCCTTCGTTGTATTCACGTTTTTCCGCCCTTTAGTCAAAATCTTCCTTCTTGTCTCATTCTGTGCCTACGTTGTCTCAACTTTTGTTTTTTACTTCAGAAATATCTTCAAGATTTGCATGATCTCCATGAAGCTTGGCTCATCCATGGTCGCTTTGGACCTTTGCCGGCTCCGCTTTTGGTAAGCATGCAATGGCTCGTCCAACTTTAACTCTGTTGTCCATCGATATGTCAAGTGACGGTCGTCCATGCTGAGGAAGAAACACTTGGGGTTACTGAAACATCGGTCTAAATAACTTAATCCATGTGAATTCATTTTGCACACTCTCGTCAGTCGTAAACGTGTGACTAGCATGAAAACAAACCAACAAGACTTAAATGAAACGATTAAAAGTACAAATCGGGCTGGATCGTGATTGGTACTCACGGCTAAACCCACGGTAAACAAAGATTGACAGTCAGTTGTTTTTGTGTGTCGAACGGCTGCCAACGGCTAAACAACAATGTTCCGACAAACTTGAGAATTTGAGTTGTAAGCGTACAACAAGACTTTAAACGAAGATGTTATATTGACACTGTGATCTGTAGTCGATAAGTGATTCTCAGCGAATGAAGCGGCGTTTCGTCCCCTGCAAAATGTCACACATTAGTAGCCAAGTTAGTCGTTCTGTCATATGACTTTCAACGGTATTCAATACAACGAGGGTGCTGTCTAACTAGTGAATATTTTACATCAGATCCCGAATTCGGCCTGGAATAATACTGTGATATGCCTTGCATACAATGTGACGTCTCACCGTGAGTACATTTACAAGGTGGAAAAACCTCTCGCGGGTTCTAGCGAATTCAGACCAGCAAACGAAGCAGACAGTGCGCTTTTAATGGAGAAACAGATACAGTTTGAGTTGCGGGTACTTTTACTACACGGTTCTATCAACTGAAAACAATATCTGGTTTTGAAAACCTATAGAAACCAAGACTCCACAACTGTATGGTTTGCCTAAAACCCACAAATCGGATATTCCTATGCGGCCCATTTTAACAATGAACAATTCTCCTTACCATGAGCTAGCAAAATGGTTGGTTGACATTTTAAAACCTCTTTGACAAAAGCTGTGTGCACACTGTGAAAGACATTTTGGAATTAATTCTCAGGTATGCCGGAACATTGTTGTTTAGCCGTTGGCAGCCGGTTCTATGCGCAGAAAACAACTGACCGCCAGTCTTTGTTTGCCATGGGTTTAGCCGTGAGTAAAACTCACGATCCAGCTTGATTTGTAATTTTAACTGTTTCATTTAAGTCTTGTTGTTTTGTTTTCATGCTAGTCACACGTTTATGACTGACGAGAGTGTGCGAAATGAATTCATATCGTAATTTGTGTCTTCTGACTATTCTATTCAAATGGCAGAAAGGTCCTCAATTATTCACCCAATCAATTTCATAATTAAGTAGTCGCTAACAATGCCTTCCGGGTGTATATCACACAGGGCTGGCGTAACTAAGCGTCGCTCAGTAAAATGGAAGATTTCTAACCGTTTTACTGTCAAATTATCTTTGAATTCCCGAAAGGATGCTTTAGGTTAACCGCTTCCGAAAGTTGTGTTTCTAAAAGGAAATACTCCTTGACTCACTGGTCTTATCGCTACAGCGCTGTTTCCTAACACAAATAGCAAAGCAGCATTAGACGGCTGTGTACTGGGGCGATGGATGAGCGCATTGTCTATAAGTAGCTGTATATGGAAGACTATCCTCAGTTTGAATTCAACTGGACAACAATGAAATACAGAGGCAGTCATTCAGATATTCGGTGTTTTTATAGCGCCACAGAGGCTGTTTTACGTCCACTCCGCAAAACAACGCGAGCTTGCGTAACGTCCAAAATGAGTGTAAACTACGTTTTGTCCACATTCATGCTGCTAAAACGTAACAGTGTTTTTGTTTTCCCAAGTCGTTTCCATCCATAAACTGTGTTGTGCTATGTAACCAGTGTTCTTCCCGAAAAATGCAATAGAAACCAGGTACTTTTGCAAGGGTCAAAATAGTTTTGTGGTCACATTCACTGGGTTTTTTAGATAACTGCAATAAGAAGGCGGTTATGTTTTCATGAGACACGTCTGTGTTTTTGCCACAAACCTACAAAAATGAATCTAAACTTGACAATGCATGTTTGCTTTATGTGAACCCGTGTAACCTGAATCTGGGGCTCACTTACTAAACCCAGGCGTTGAGCCGTGTGTCATGGCTTACACCAACGGCAACAACCAATTGCCATGCGTTTAGATGGTGACGGCGATAGCGTTAAACCATTTGACTGGACTAGACTAGTTAAAACATGTTACTAATATTAATGCCTGTGGCATAATAGCCTTATATCTTTGTCTGGGGGGATGGTGAGAACACGTTTCCATGTTTCAATCCGTAGAAGGCCACGGGCGTTTGCAGCCGTGAATTGAAAACTTTACTTTTAGCGAGTTCTTCTTATGTAGTGCAACGCTTCGAATACAGCACTCTGTCAATCATCACCGGAACAGTGATAATCCACGTGTGGATAAACGTACTGTTACATTCTTGAGGTGATACTTGTTAGCTTGAAGCTTCAATAAAGAAAAGAACTTGACAACACACCATTAAGGCACTACCATACAACATAGCAACAACTGAAACATTTGCAGCTGTTTCACGTGATTTCACACACTGTAGTACCTTGCGACAAAAGTATGACGTCACCGTCAAAGGCATCCAACTTTTTTGGAAAGATGACACTTATTTTACACTTCCATGATAACCTGACAACTGATAACAATGAAATATTGATTAGCTGTGATCCACTAAAAGAATACGCAAATTCGATTCCCACACTCTTCAGTGTTACTAGTATGAAATCAAACTGAGAATATCGAATGTTCTGGCTAGTGATTGATAATCATAGCTACACGGATAGTAATTGGAGTGACAGCACATAAAGGCAGCTGCCGAATTTGATCAATAAAATTGTGGTATGCTTCAGATTTGATCAGTTGTGAACATTCGTTTTCAGCCTGAGTCTTTCAATCCTAGCTGACCATACAAAGCGTTTCTGTGTACGTTGAAAGCAGACTGTGAAGGTACATTTCATTCACAAGAGTTTTCAACAAACAGAATAACTGCCATGGAGAACCCACTTCGTCCTATTTCCAACGACTTGTTCAGCAGTGAAGATGAACATAGTATCACTTCAACCACAGGCTAGCTAAAGCTGTATGTCGTATGTCTGTAACATGTTCCCGATTGAAAGAACTGAGGAACCAGTTGAAAAATTTATTCTGCCTTTACCTTTGTACTTAGCAAACGAAGATAAGAGTAAAGTCCACAGGTCTTGTTTAAACGACCCTTCAGATGAAACTGTTAAACGTACGTGGCCATCGCAATTCAAAGTGAACCTACCGCAGTGTGTTCCTTCCGAATAAAAACGGTTCATGCTCTTACAGCTTGTCACGAATACGCTCTGGTCAAACACTGGTAAGCAATGCTTTTCCGGATAATAACCTGATGTGATGTTTTAGGCAGAAATTGGCAAATGCTGTCTCCAGAATTCATTTATAAGATGATCTAGCAATGTTATTTATATCAAGCTCTCTGTTTCAAGGTGACATTCTGATGATCACATAACAGTAAGATGATTGTCAAGAGATAGTTCTAATGTAATGTAAAGAAACATGTTTTTCTTCTATGAACTATCGGTATACTTCCACTTGTGGTAGCAGGCTGATCTCATAACGATCACTGTGGTCGCTGCAGTCATCAGTTCTGTATGTATCTGCGGAAACACTTAAATCTATGGAATAGAAACAGCGACTGTAATCAGGACCAAGGAGCATATCCTAAAAGGTTTAAAGATACACCAATGTGACATCTTATTGGTTCCGATTAGTAAAACGAAAGTGTCACCTCGTTCACCGCAGGGCATTTTTCCGTTCTAAGTCACAACGACAATGCTGCATCACTGGTTACGGTCCAGATGTATGACCACAACGAATAAATTTACCAGGGTCACATTGTTGACTAGTTGGCTAGTCATTCCGTGGACGCCAAAACGACAGAGTTCAACAAGTTGCTTGTCGTGGGCTTAATTGTGAGTACTATTCATGATCCATACCAATATTTACTTTTAGCCACATTATGTTGAACCACTGATTTTTGCTTAGTTGCCAGAATCATGGTTACTAGTAACGAAGTAAATAACTTTGGTTATTCTTATGCTCTTCTGAACCACTTGAAAAGGTGAATTGTTCTTCGATAATCACATGGTTCATCACTGAAGCTCAAAACACTCGTTACAAGACCGTCTATACCGGGTACCTAACTGTCGACAATTCGGCTTTCGGGTGAACGAGTCAGCCTCTAATGATGAGTGTCAAGTGTAGATTAAATGAACGGCTGATGTTAGTGTTAGTGTTCCGTGAGGCACGCAAGGCGGATTACTGTAACTCAGTCTAGGCAACTGATATTTGTTTGGGCAATAGCAATGTAGATTCTGTAAAAGGTTTCGCCGATCCATATGGTCGAGCATTTCAAATTGTTGCAGTTCTTAATTTCACTCTGTGTTCAGCTTTTCAAACCAAAGCAAGGTATTAAATGTGTTGACATTGGGAAATCGTACTGGCACACTGTTAAGACACTTCCGGTTACGCAGATCAAGAGGTTTCAATCTCTAAAACAAACCTTTGTCGAATAAGCTTTGAATAAAGAAGTTTGACAAAAATATAAAAGCGAAGTGTCCCTAAAACAAGTTTAACGACATCGCGTTACATTCTGACTGATGTTGCAAGTTCATTAGTTGGAGGAATGATTGTGTAACCAAGTGGTCGAATCAGTGAACGTGTACACACTACAACACTAACTGCGAGGACTAACTAGTAGAAAATCCACCGGATCTCTAGCGAAGAACTGTTTTTGTAAACCTATTGCAAGCAAACAACTCGGCAACTCTCGGGGAAATGACTGACTTTTTGTATATCGGTGAAAATTTAATGTACGCTTCATTGAGCAAGCTTGCACTGAAACCTTTTGCCCAGAGTCTGTGGGTCTGTGACATATTAATATCTCTGGAAGAAGCAATACTACGATTTGGTGACGAGTCCAATTTCCGCTGCGGTTACTCTGGCGGATCATTAAATGAGATTCTCATTACCTTAGTGACTAGTACTAACGTGGTGGAGATTTATTCATATGCTGCTGGAAGTATGGATGAGAGTGTTTTCAAACCGTTGATGGACAACTGCCCAATGATAAACGATTAAACGAACTGACAAGTGCGTCAAGAGGTTCAGTCAGATATTACTTTAGGTCGATGCATAATTCAAGCCGGGTGGCTTATGTGACTGAACCTTCTTTCAGTTGGCTGCCGTTTGGGACACTGAGGAGAAAAACATTTTCAATTCACTTGGTTTCTACCAAGTCAACAGACGGCTTAAATGCTCATACCCGGCGGTCCATCAATAACGGTCCCACCACAATCACAAGCGTGTATTTCTGCTGCATAAGTTTGCTCTGAAGGACTGAGATAGTGAGAAACATTGGTCATCATCAGCATGCAAATGATCAATTCAATGCGCCACGTGCAGTGCGCACTAGTTTGCCTTTTGTCCGCTTGTTACCGATTATTTTACTCAAGCTAGCATTTACATATTTGGATCACGTGTCGAGTGACCACTGTGGATGGCGCTGGTCGATGCCAGAGAGAGAAAGCTAAGCAAGCAAAAATTGACACCTGGCTGCTTGTGCACCAACCGTTCACAACATTGTACACAAACAGGTGAACTAACCATGACCTCCGCTCGGTATGAGGTGTTTCGTATCTTGTGCGTATGTGCACATGGATTAGCCTGTCACACTGACTGAAGTTAAAGGACAACTGCGCATGGTCATAACCACAAGTAGCCTGTGTTGTAGAGCTTTCGGTTATGCCCACCGATGTAGTGAAAACCCACATCAGTGAGTATGGTAGACATGTGGCTGGAGGCTGTTGCAACCCAAGGGAGCAACGCTCGTTAATCAGGTGGAAGGTCAGTATAAGGCGAACTTTGTAGCTCATGGAAACAAAGGTGAAACAGAAAGACCACATTGATAAGTCCTAGGTTAGGAAGAAAGGTAGTGAAAACACAAGGCGGGTACCAAATCAACAAGGGGTATGTACTAGAGCGCTCTGCACAGGTTAAACATTAAACTGAAAAATCAAAATAAATTTTCACCAGTGAAGCTACAGAAGAGATCAGATAGCAGATCACCATGGCTCAAGGTTTTGAAAATACGGACGGGTGGTTAACCAGAAAACATAGGCTGTTGGTTGGAATAAAGTGCAATACACACACACGCACATGTAGTTCTCGGCTCAGCGCTGATGTGTCAGCATAATTATTCTAATCCCGTCTGTTCAACTCATGCTGCAGGATTTAAATGAGAATTCATAAGAACCATCCTGTGAATTTGGTTCTTTCATGAAGCTGGTGGCTTGTTCTGAAACAGTTATCCATGAGTCGTTTTGGTTTTCGTTGATTGCAAGTTGTGAACACCAGTAGGTCTCATGTTTGACTGCCGATTTTGCCTGCCCACTTCAAATGGATGCATCTGCTCCGACTTTGGCCAGCTGAACCAATCAAATTAGTTGTGCAAATCATAATCTGAATCGATACTCAAACTCCGGTCGTTATTATGGACTAGATTTGGATAACTAAGCTTCGCTTAACTGTACTTGCAAGCTGCCATCAACCTGCTAAGTAAAAACCTTTAATAGTGTTGCTGACCTTTTCCATGCGAAACAGTGGCACCGTATCCCGCACAGCAATCAGTAGAATCCAGTCACCTGCTCTTCAACAGCGCTTAGTAAGTTCATGGCCGATGGAATCAGCAGTGCGCCTAACGGTCTTTGGTATTAGTGTTCGTAATGAGTCACCAATATATGTCAGCTCTGTCTGTCAGACCTGAATCTAAAACAAACCGACACTAAAATTAACTTTTATTGTTCAAGGGAGTTTCAAGGCAATAGGAAATATTGTAGTTCAGGGTCAACGCATTTTACACATTACTTGTAGAATACGAAAGATGATAAGTTATCGGTGTATAAGGGAAATGCTGTGTGCAACACAATATTGAAGATGAATCGTCCTGATGTATGTAGTTGCGGAGCACTTTCCACGAGTGCCTGTACCTGGACAATAGGGGAAGTCCACACGCGTGAACTGTAGTTTGACTCAAAGCCCAAGCATAAAAGGTAAACTCTGTGTGCTTCCGAGTAACAGTAAAATGTCATCAACCTAAACCCGAATGCTGGGCAGCAAGACAGAACAGCAATTCAAACATAACTTGTGCACACATTTTAATTCTCACAGTCGGTAATTTCCGGCTTGCTCTGAATAATTTTCTCCTCACTATTTTCCGTTGTTTGCATCTTCATTTGTTACATCTGGTCATAGTCATCTCCGTTTACTGGTATGCAATTAGCGGTCTCAAACGTTATGAGTAGCGTACTAGTTAGGTCAAATCTATAAATCAAAGCAATGGTATTCCTGACCGTATAAGGTCAATTCTGTTGCGCTTTAAATTGTATTGCCTTTCAGGCATGGCATCTATCAGCAGCACCGACGTTATCGTCCTACAGTCCATTCATTTCACGTGACTTTTACTCTCAACATCTGATGCGTTGGGCCGCCAGTGGTGTTCTCTCCCGTTCACCGTTTGTCATGTTAAACTGAAGGCGCCAGTAAAATCCGTTACTAGACGTTAATTTGCAGTGCAGCCGTTCCATGTATTAACCCGGTGTTTACGGGTTAGAACAAGCGGTCACTAAGAGATTGTATTTCAGCGCTCCTTCATCCACTGCAGAATTTATCACGAGAAGGTCAAGATAAAGCAACTTAAATACTCTACTTTACCGTCTTTGTCCTGTCACCGTTTGAAGTTATGCAAAGCACAGCGCATAAGAGTTTAGGATTACAAGATTGAACGATGCGTTTGAACTCCCTATAGAAGATGGCTGAATTCACAAATATTTCATTGTCAATAGCCTCGTCGTCAGAAACAAACTAGTAGTCCTCACCACATTGATTTCCTTGTGATCTTAATGAATACGGACAAAAGAGTTCGTGAACTTTTGACAAGAGCATCCTAAAGACAACAAGGTACTAGACAAACACTGAGAATGTAATCTGACTTGTGCTATCTAAATTGATGAACCTGACTCAACAGATGAGTGACTGGAAGTTAGTTTGCTCAGCAATCAACAACGTACTGTAAAGAAGTGCAAAGTTTTGCAAGAGGTTTTCTGCACAAACCTCTCAAGTGATCTCACCAGTGATACGTATTTCTATTCTTGGTGGCGTCTTACAATCCAAGAAATGCAACTGGTGATAGGAGACATTATAGTACGACGGTTTCAGAGAGATAACAGAACCAAGTAAACATTTTGGAGCTGGAGTACATCAAATGCTTTTGAAAATGCGGAACGTTGTTTCCATAATTAACAATACGCTATTGTGTTAGCTTTCATTCGACTTCAGAATTAGTGATAAGGTCGGTCCATGACCAATCCTTCACCTAATCCGATATGACAAGTGTTAGTGCGTAAATGCTGATTGATTCCTAAAGCTTTGGTGATTAGAGATCACGCATGGCTTTCCAAGGATACGAGAACTCACAGGGTTCTTGCATTTCCTTCAAGTCGGACAAGATATTACAAATGTGATCAGTTCCGGGAGGGGGGCTGCTGGTACCTAGAACAGCATATCAAATCATCACACAGAATCTTTCTACAAGAGTTATGGCCCCAGTATACTCTTCTTTACATAGAAGATGTTCAATGTCTGAGTTAACTTCAGCAACTTCAGTAACTGATGTGTAATAAGCTAAAATTTATGCACAGTGAGAATTCTGTCATACTGATTGCGAAAGCCTTATGATGTAACGATTAGCACGTTCTCCTTGCAAGCGCACGTGTGGTAGACCGCAACTGCCAAACAACACATGAAGATCAGGGGCAACAACAGAGGTGGCTGACTGCCATTTTTAATTAGGATAGCTAAACTGTGCATTTTACTTTGAGAGTTATAGTTCAGTGATTAGTTCCAAATGAACCCGTGAGAGTCACTGGAAAACCTGAAGGTGAAATCTACGATAATATTTAGCCTAGATAGAGGCGCTTGCTGATAACGAAGTGTATTTACATTAGCAAGCTAGACAGCGATTTAATGTGTAAGTGAAACAGATAATGGATTGAGAATAACACAACGTTATGAGCAAGTTGTAATACTCTACGTTTCAACCACCTCGGGTGGCCTTCCTCAGGAGTGTTGTAATCGAAATCACATTCATTTCGATTACAACACTCCTGAGGAAGGCCACCCGAGGTGGTTGAAACGTAGAGTATTACAACTTGCTCATAACGTTGTGTTATTCTCAATCCATTTATCAATAACATGTTAAACACGACGCCCAAACTGTTTGACTTCATTCGTACTAAATTTGGTGCGGATATCTAGCATATAAAGTAAATATAAGGATTTGACCACACGAAGGAAACTAGCAGTTTAAGTTGGGCGCTAGAATGAGAGTTACCTCAAAATTAATACTTGTAACCAGTCCACTATTGAAATTGGGCACAGATTATATTGCTTGAAGTAAAACGGTTTAGTTCCGCAATCTAATAATCTCGACATTTGGTGATGCCCAGTCGTCTACCAAACGTCGGATTTGCGCGGTCAGTTATCGTTTGGTCCCATTAGACCGATAATCTCCAGGTCTACCACCGAAAGCGGGATAGCTGTGCAACACATCAGTATCAGTGAAAATCCATTAATCTAATGAAGGCTGTGAACAGTACTAACCAAACTAGCAGCCAATCATCTACTGTGTTCAGAACAAACCGCGTTTCTGCGTCTCACAACTCAACGGTTCAGTCATATGTAAGGTTTTTATTTGACATTTGTTATACTGAGTTACATTACTAATCGGAATCCACATTCGTACGTTTGCTCATTTGAAAATCGAGAAATAGCTACTTCTCAAGTAGGTTTGTGAAGTTTTAAATGTTAACAGGCGCTCGTTAATTATAAAAACGCAAATGAGTTGAACTGCCAAAGTTAAAGAACTCGAACGATTCATCGGTGAATTCCCTAGCATAGTCCGTGATTCTGAGGGGCCCTTCATTCTTCTCCTGCAGAATCAGCTACCGGAACTATGTAAGCAGTTCAACGCAACCTTCTCAATACTAAACACGCACAGTGATATTTCGTTTGCCCTGTTCATATGGACAACAGATCCTTATGTGCTCAGGGATTTTGAATGACTGCAAATAAAATACAGAACCACCATTAGATTTAAACAAGTCATAATTTTAGATGTTGCTTTTCGCCACAAGTCTCACGTGATCTCCCTAATGTACGACTCTCAACTGATTGTTCTTCGTTGTTTGAACAAAGAGTTTTTCTCTTTCGTGCACTGGTCTGTCTGTATTGGTTGTTCGAGCTGATCTTTGTTGATACGCTGTTTGTCAAAATTTCGTACTTAGAAAACGTTTGGCTTCACCAGACAGACTCACTCTAATCACTCTTTTACACCAATGTCTCTGAATCTCTAATCATCCATTCAGCTTAATCCAGTTAGAAAACATGCCTGTATTTATTCGGTCATCTACTGACCTCTGGCTGAGTACAAAGGTTACGCACAACTTCACCCTAAAACTAGGTCGATAACTTTCCTCTATTTATCCGACAGGAAATAAATCACGCAACTGCTGATTGCTTACTTAGTCGAACAAAATTTTTTACTACTTGTCTGAACTAATGGTTTTTAGTCTTGACTCAAACTGAATGTGAAATGCAGCGCTGTACAATCAACAATGTTGTTTAATCTACATCTTGTTTGGAAGAACCTCTCACAAAGAGGTGACATTCTTGACATTCAGTCGAGCAACATAATCCGAACTTAACAGATTCCAGCCACGCTACCTAACTTTGCAAAAGTATTACACCAGCTAAGATGTTCAAATAGATCAAGACGCTGCCCATTTCTTCTAAACAGCCATGATGTTCCTGCTGAGCAGTGGACACAACAGATTCTGAATTAAACAGCCAAAAATAATCCACCAACACTTCAGAAACCACAATTATGAATAAACATCAGCTTACCTTTAAAATCATGCCTCGTCTGATTCCTGATAACTACTTCAGAGATATGTCTGTTGGACAACTATGCCTATCTCTCATTCAGTCAGTGTCATTAAACTGCTGACTGAGTTAAATCGCCTGTACATTCCACGTGACTCATATTGCATCGTATCACGGTTGTTAAACCAAAATTCAGTACTTGTGTCTCAATTAGGATGAGCTCATCGAGACGGCAGATTACGTTAGTCTATGTTTTTAGCCTTAATATGGATTTTTGACTACCAACTATCGATGGAATAAACTGTTCACACTCCAAAAGCAACCAAGAGCACGTGCACTAGTGACCAGGTAGTGCACGAATGAAAATGGAGTGTTGTGCGCTTCAGTTAGAAGGAACTGGTAGAAAACTACACTTATAATTGCTTAATTTCAACGAATAGAGATGTGTGATTTTCAGAAAAAAGCACCCATGTACTATTTTTTATTGAGCAACCTTTGTCGTGACGGTTTTGCGGACGTTTACAGCCTTTGAAAGTAACGGAATGGTCGTTTGCAGCGTCGTTCGAAATAAGTCATCGCCAATCGCTCCCTCGTTCCTTGGAAATCAGAAGTGAGTTACGAATTCTGCGAATAAAACTGATAAGTTCACACCAAAAGTTGCGTTCTGTCACAGAAGATAAATTATATCACACCCCCGACAGAATAAACCTGTGGGCAAGCAATTTGACCTTAGGCGCATAGCCTATAATGCGAATCCAAAAAGTGCACCTCAAACGTGTAATTAGGAGAATGACGGTTTTCACACAACTATATATATTGCGACGATTTACTGTGGAACCGCACAGAAGTATTCTCTCATACGATTAGTAGACGGCGTGTGAACGGTCTATTTGAGCAACATTACAGTTGCGGTTAATAATTGGTTTTCGGACCTGTGTTCATACGTAAAATGTAAACATGCATTATTCTGCGATTAAGCGTCCTTTTTGGGATACCACTGTTAAATCCCCAAGTCAGGTTGTCATTTGACGCGTTGGTTAGGTTAGGGATAGTGCTCCGATTTCATTTCGTTTGTTTCAGCCTCTGGAAACCTGGCATGTAATCCTGTGGTTGGTCAAGTACTAACTTAACCTCAGGGTGTGTTCAGTATGGAAAAACCAATCAGAGCCCGTCGTAACCGCATCACTGGTAATTGAATTCAAGTGCAAACTTGACGCAAATATTCTGACACCAATACAGCTGTGAAGATAAGTTGATCATCAAAAGCATTGCGGTAGGATGAAGTTATTCTAGACCTTTCAATGTTGATCCTAGCCAGCTGTTCCCAGCTGTGGGTTCCATTGTGATTGCTGTGTGTTCGTTAGGCAGTGAATGGATCTCAATTTCATTGGGTTGTTCTCTGGCTTTCTTGTTTGAAATCAGTTTTATTGCTGAACAGATTTTGGCTGAGTGCACAGCTGTGGAGTGTGTTAACGCTTTTCAATCACTTCCGTGGTAGCCAGAACACAAAGGTTGGCTGCTATCGATTAACGACAGACTAATACATAACTGGGTTGAAAAGCCACTTCCAATGAGACTCGGTGTCTTAAGTTAATGAAATGCGCCAAAATCGAACTCGAGTGCATCGTGAAATGACACATGATATTTACGTCACCTGTCATCGTGGAAACTCAGGAAGAGATTTGCGTACAATCCATGCGAAAATTTTTGGGGGGCAGGCAAGTTGAATGTGGATTACTAAGTTTCGAAGAGTGTAGCTCATGTAGTTCTTAGTGTTTGAACGGGCAACAAAGCAAGGAATACACTCTTGATATTTAGTGTGTGTACTTGTTGGTTTTCCTGCACAATGACTGTACTGAACGCGTGTAGTTCTTCAAATCAGATTTAAAATTAGGAACCAAAGTACAATACGCAAGTCTGTACTGTTTGCTACGAAAGTGAGAAACTAATAGAACAGCTTTTGGGACTCTTCCGAAACTTGTCTCAAACAGTTTTGTTGAATTCCTATTCAGGGCCTTTTTCCCTTCGTCTCAGATTTGAGATCACAATATATGGTTTGCCACATATGTTAGTACAGTCCAGTATCACTGAGACTTGAATACAATTTAAATCAGTGATAGGTATATTCATGTGAGTATATTCATGATCGGCGTTACTCTAATACAGCACACTAAAAAATGTGGCTGATGATTAACCAATCGTAATTGAGTGCAGACAGAGCTGCCACATATGTGAACATGGATGAGCGAGACAGGATGAGGTGCCAATCATTGTGAATTTAAAGAAGCAGGCTCACGTCACTTGTGGTTGCACTAAGCTGTAGCACAAGAATTGTTCTCCGGCTGTACTATGTGGATCAATACTTCATGGTAAAACTGCAACAAGTCTGCGAAACTGAAAGAAATTCAAGCCGACAGAAGTCTTGTTTCCGGTAAGCTGGTGTATCCATTTTGAAAAAGAACTATCAGACAATTCAGCAAAGGCTGGTTCTGTAGTTAGTCCTGATAGTGTAGGACAAATCTCTGAATTCGCAAAATGACAAACTAATAGCGAGTCGGAGGTTGAGTGTGGAATAGGTTTTCGTGTTTTTTGGGTACGTGCTCATTAGGGAATCAACAACTTTTACCATGACGCACACAATTTATGATGAAACATTAAATAAGTTTAATCGGACTAACTTCAGTCAAACAGAACGGGAGGGACAGCACATATTGTTAATTAAGCGAAATTATTCAGGTAGCCAAAGTGGATTTGCGTCTGCTCAAAATGTCAATGACTTTGCCCGATAGTAGGTAGAAGAAAGTTCAAACGAAGCAAAGTTGAATAAGAAAAACAGTAAAAGATTACCACGAAAGTAGATCTTACGTTAGTTTGACAAGTTTGTGTTCGTGTTAATTGAATTGTATTGTGTATCGGTCGAGATACACTTTGGTGGAAGTCCACTTACGTTATACAGATATTCTTCACTTAAAATTGAGTGACTTCGTCATTTAAATAAGTACATTCTCAAACGTCAACTTAAGCTCTAAATATGCCACTGAACGTTGTCCAGTGAGGTGCTCATCAGTTGTATTCAGTAATGTTCATGAATGTGGGAAGAAACAGTTCAGGTCGGGGACACTGTGACTAGCCAGCAGCGATCCATACGAAGACATACATGGCATCTCAGTAAGACGCAGTGGAGAGCTACATAGTCACTAATCTACTGACTCACACAATCCCCAATGAGTTACACTTTACGCTTGCTATGTGCCACTCTGGGCTGCTCCCGACAGCGCTACCACCCGTTCTATTTGTCTACTTCATACGAATATATGACCGCAGCAGCCTTCTGAACAGGTCATAATCCCACAGGAGGATGCAAATATCAACTACAACAATGAGTCATGAAGAAAACTGTTAACATATAACTCAGTAGTGACAAAAAACATGGAACAACTGTCAGAACCATCTAACAAGGCCTACGGTCTGCAAAGTATTTGACGATGCTTAACATGCGGAACGATAACGTACTACAATCCACCCGCTTAAGTTAGTAACTCTCATTGTTGGATCTGTTGAAGTTCGTCTGGTACGTTTGTCGTCTTTTGTCTGGTATGATGCGGAACGATGAATCCGTTGAGGTATGTTTGGTTTGTTTGTAAAGGGCCGATCCTTAATTTGCCTTTAGTTGTCTTTATTGTGTGCAGTAAACAATCATGACATATTTTGTACCATAACTGCACATAAAAGGTTTACTTTCTTACATTTTATAACTGTCATTGTCTGTAAAAACTTCCTTCTTGGTGTTGTTTGATACGCTTTCATCTTCTGCACCCGATTGTTTTAATGAGGTCATTTCCCGTTGACTGGTGGCCGTTTGTGAACACGTGCTTAGTTGCTCCATTTTGTACTCCTTTGCTGGATAATTTGTGTACCCGGTTGATTCACATTCAAGGTGAGATAGTACCTTTGTTGTAATTTTATTAAACAGTACCGTATAAATTCCAATACTTTCGACCGCCTTTTCTGACGTTTTCTGGACTTGGAAGATAGTCCCGTCAACCCGACCGTCTGAATAAGCGTTATTGGAATTGTCGAATACGCGTTACTGAGTGAATTACCCTAAATCGCCAGGAGCGATTTAACACTCATGGTAGGTCGTGTTGTATATTGCCGATGAGTAGCAAGTCTATTAATCATTTTCGGTGTATGACCATGACTTCTAGCCAGTGCTTGACCTCAAAAGATGGTTTTGTGCTCAAAAATCGACTGCCTCCATTAATGCGAACAATCTTTCATCTGAGTCGTAATTATGTTTCATTATTTTACGCGATGCTTACCTTCCTCTTTAAGTTCGTCATATATTTTCACTGTTTCAGAAGGTTTTATACCTTCTTTAGTGAAAATTCCTCAACTTTCATTATTCCCTGTCTCAGGAAAACTATATCACCTTTCATCTTTATACCAATGCTTTCAGAACTATCCACACTTCTTCTTTCCGCTGTTCACAAGAGAAGCTTAGCCATTTTTCACTCACAGCTTGTATACAGTGCCAGCTTTTGGTAGATCATTGGTCTAAATATTTTTTAACTAAGGCGTTTTCTCCCTTATCTTCCTGCGTTGATAAGATTTGTATTTCCTGTAGACTTTGCTAACATGAATGCCTTACAAGAAATGACAACATTCGACGGGTTGAGTATCATTCAGTAGATAGACAGTTGTTTATCAACAGTCGGCTAAATCGAAACTTTTAGTCCGCATATTATTTGCTTACTTATTTTCCTGTTTTACGATGAGGAATTTTGCGCCAGTTTTGCAAGTGATATTGCCAACCAGTAAGTGGAATAGGAGATGAAATTAGTAACACTAGTAAGGTAAATATATGGCTTATTTTAGTGTTAGTTTGCATGCAGAATATGCTTGTCTATCAGTCACCGTTAATCAAGAACAAATGATCTCATCATTGCATCAGACGACATTCCATCAGTACCGATCGTTTTAGTACATTGAATTCAAAGAAATAATAAGCAAAATCCACGTATTGCTCGACAAACACTTTGTGAGTCTTGACTACTGATCAAATCAGCTTGGGGCTTGACGTAATAAGAAATTAATAATCTACCTCGCCAAGCACAATCCTTGATCAGAAGTCTTTGTCAATTCAACTTAGATTACAAAACTTCTGGCTGAGAAGCATTAGGTACTAGACATTAGGCTGCGGTATGCCTGACCATTTGAGAAAGTTACCAAACCACAAACTGAAACAAATGCTGGAATCATTGCTTATGCAGACTGAAGGATGGATGAAGTCTCAGGTGGTCACCAAGTTTAGTCTGCAAGGTCGATCGATATTTTTCGCATACCAACTTATCTGACCTCCTGCTGTGCGCGAAGAATGGCTGTCCCACAGTGCCTCACAATTTGAAAAATTGCGAACTGGTGTGATCGACTATGCAACGTTTCAACTGTTTGGACAGCCTAAACGTTTCGGCTGCAATGTGCAGACATCTCACAACGTTCAAAATTTAACCACAGATACTTTTTGAGCGGGTACACATTCGAATACTCTGTATCGATTAAAATCGAAGCATGCAACAAATGCGTCACAGTCAACAATAAATCACTTAAAGCTCAGTCGACATATTCGGGAGCTCAGTTTGTACCGTGAAACTGTATGGCGTTGGTGCTAGCGTCATTTGGACAGCTCGAGAAGCTTGGCTGCTATTACTTCAGAATTGCACACGTGAGGTCAAAAGGGAGTATACCGGTGACTAACCAACCACCATCTTCAAACTATGTAGTCAAACTAACAGCATCAAGACTCTGCTCCCAAGACATATTAGCGCGTTTTGTAATAACAAGTCATTAATTCGCATCCTAATGGTTTTCGGCTTTCAACCCAGCTTCTACTGTTAGACAGGCTTCTAAGCAAAAGTTATGTTTGGTCACTCTGCTTGGTCACTATCGGTTTCCCGTCGCTAGCCAGAACCCATAAAACAGCGTCCAGACATAACTTCTGTTGTCTCATCAGACAGACAATTAAATCATAAATAATGTGTTAATTGTGCAAAGCACAATTTCTTAGTGGAAAATTAATTTTGTGCTAGACATAATACATAAGGTCAACCCCGATTAAAAGACTTCCGGCACGTCTCTTCTAAAATTTGAACTGACGGAAAACATAGAACAACTGCTTAGTATGCAATTTTGTCGATCAAAGTGAAGAATTCCTTGCATATAATCAAATTTGATTCGGTTGACAGATTCACAATCGTGTTCACTTTCAACGAAGAGCCAACGCCCTAGTACTCTTGTCCGCCTCCGTAAAAATTCTCACAGGTTATCACACGTGCATACCCGCATGTGTCTCTGCTGAGTGTCTGTTTGCATACGTTTAGCGGTTTCTTTGGTATGTTGCTTCAAAGTGTGCAAATTTTTGATCTCTTTATTCTGTAAGAAGGTACTCTTCTTTTCCAATTTTTCGCAGTTTTCACCTCGGAACGTTTGACTTACGTCCACTGGCCCTAGAAAATACGTTTTTCCAATATACACCAAGTCAGAAGCATACGAACATTTGCAATTTCTTTCTCCCACATAAACTTGCAAACTTGAAAGTGAAAAACCGGATAATGCGACTGTTATTCTTTTGTGAATGGGCATTGTGCTGTATGCATCGCGTGTTGAAGAAGGCATTATCGATTTTAGAAGTCAACAACTACGCTTTCCTGAAGCATCGAATTCCCTTTAACTACTTCATCGGAGTATAAGGAAGATATATGATATGTAAACGTTTCGTTTGCTGTCATTAGCCGCAAACGTAGAATATTTAGGTTATACATACCAGAAAAGCAAAGACAGACAATGATTAGACGCGTCTACGCGTAATCAGGACCACGATAATGAAGCCGGCAGCCTCAGTCACTCTTGTGCACATAAGGCCAGCTGATCAGTTCGACCACCCACTTTCTTGGGTGAATCAACTAATTCAACTTGATAATCTGTTTAATTGAGATGTTCAACAATCGCTACATGAGATATCGAAGAAATATTTCAAGTGAAGGATGGCGCGTCACCACTTAGTTAAATCATTTCAGGATACGTTCGACCACTTGCTCTGATATCTGGTGGTTTATTGTCTACGTGAACGTCACATACTGTACGTTAACTGTAACATAACATGGGAAGTAAACTGTCTTCGGGAATTTTGCTTGATTGTGTGTAGTGAACTGCCCTTCCGGTGGTTTGAACTAAGCACAAGCGCACAGCCACATACATTTATACTAAAGTAGACTTTACTTTGTGCATAACAGAAGGTCCACTTTGAACTGTAGAAACAAAAGCGTATCCGTTTTTGAGCCGTCCGTGTTGGTTTAATTCCCTTACTTGCTTCAATGAATTTCTCGGAGTGGTTGGTTTTCTAGTAAATTTTTCTCAACATGCCTTAGTCTGCCTCCACTTTATCAAGAATAGCAATACACTTGGTTCTGTAAAACAAAGTGTTGACCAAACCACCTCTGTATGTCAAGTTTTCATTGAAAAACCTCAAAGTTTGAGGTGGAGTTTGGGTAGCCATGATATGGACAAAGATAAGTTCATCATACAGCTTCAGTGCTTCAGACAATTTGTGGAAATGTCAGTCTGGAACTGAGGCTCAAAATTCGAAAGAACACACTAACTGGAGCAGCAAGCCCACTCATCACTATAGTATGTTCTGTACAAATGATTGCTCTGCCCAAAAAGTGTCATCCACATCAAGACGGGTAGTTATTAATCGAAGCTTCCACACCAAATGAGTCATTCAATTCAGCGTGAAGGGTCAATGGCAAATGTTTATATCGCGATTTATGATGCAGGGTAGAAACGTTGATAGTAGGTGCAGTATTGTTCGTGTCTGCTGTTATAGGCAATCTAGTATTGCCGAAGTCATGTGGGAAGTGACTGGTGCGGTAACTCAGAATAAAAATACAATGGAATCACTGTACATTCCTGAATTGTCTCGGCATCTGTTGCCAGTGAATAACATTGCTACCGGTTGATGCTGAACTAGGTTTTCTGGTTGCCTCAGATCATCAGGTTGTGCGTGTCATTTGTTAGCCTGTTATACACGTTGATCATTTAAATTAATTAAACATTACATGATATTTCTATCTAACTCCACGTCGAGTGTTGTTGAGGGATCGGAAAATAAAGAAGGGATATATACATATGTATAACTATGAACCGGTAAAAAATGTAAAACACAGTAGAGCGGGGTGAAATTAAATCGTAGAAAAATGAACAACAGGGGCACTTCGCGAAACAAGCCCGGTTCCTTATGTAATGACTCAGTATCACGAGTACTAGAAGTCGTACATAGCTTTAGTGATTTCCTGATAGTTACGCGGTTTGGATACCCAGACTGATAGTGCGATTGTATGTAGGACATTTATGCTTAAAGTGACCTCCTGATGACGCTGTCATGACAGATTCAGGTAGGGTGCTCCTAGACGGCCACACCCAAACACGAGAAATATTGTTTTCGTCCAAGACCACCCATTTTGTGTTGCAGCTTGAACAGCTGCCTCAAAGTCAGCGATTCAGATCAAGAGCATGAGTCTGCCTCAAAGATTGTGGCAGCAAATGTAACGTTATGCAAACTGAAATGAGATCGTCACTGACGATTAGTTAACACATCTACAACCGACTTAATAAGAAAGTGGAGAATGCGTTTGAACATATTTTGTAGGCCTAAGATGAACTCTCTCTGAATCAGCTACATATCATTAATTAGGTATAGTAAACAAGATGGGACGTAACAGTAACTTTAACACAACAAGAAAGCAAATGTCTTGTATAAACACAGGAATTGTCATTCGTTCTATCATTCCCCCGGGAGCAGTAGTTGGAAAGCATAGTTGAATCGTTTCATACAAGCATTCGAAGACCTCATTGGATAGCATATAGCTTCCTCATTAGAAATCACTCAACGGAACTGCAAAGTGGCATAAGCAGTTTTCGGTTTTTCTTCCTAGTCATACCATTCACTACTCATTATAATTTTGTGTTACCTTGGCACCTAGGAGTTTACATTTTAAAGAAGTTTACTAGGGAAAAAAGCGATCCTATCCTCTTACGCATTACACTGCTGTTGACCAACGGCTTCCGGTACCTTGCTTCTGTTTACGCATACTAGCCTACGGAATCTGTTGGCTAAACAAAATTTGCTCGTCGTACAAATTCATTATTTGAACTGTGATTAGTTCATGAATCCACTGCGGATTGTAAGCTGTGACTGGCAAGTGTCCAAAATGTCACCAGTGTCATAATTGGGTTTCACAGGATCCAATTCGTCAACCACTTCTTTTTATTTTGAAACTTTGTCCCGACTTCCACGACAAATACAAGCAAGAGTGTATTGGGGACACATCATCCCCAAGTAAGATAATAATCTGCAAGTTTCTTCATGTGGAAGGTTTCACTGGCGACGAAATCGACATGCACATTCTAATTAGAACAACTGTCAGAATGTATCAGTCACGTTGACCATGAATCGTCATCTCACGGAATTTGTTCGCAGTTTCGCCACCGTTCGGTTATTCAATTCCTAATGGTCCTGTCCTATTCACCTAAAGGGGAGGGAACATCAGTTTTCTTTTGTACTGATTTAGAGGGCTTACAGTTACTACTATGCAATGAAACTCACCGATATCTTCTCAGAAGTTGGTCGCAAAGAGCCCATAGATTTGTATTCGTTTGCACTGCTTGCAATGATGGGAGGTTATTTCTACTGGCCCTCTGCTTTCACGGATAGAAGATTACTACGACACTTTTTTCTACGCTTGACAATATATTCAACGTATATCTCTACGTTATCATATTTTATGGAACCGTCACGATACTTGCGACAATTTAACAGAGTTGTTTCCACTGAATCTCCTTCCCTACATTTATATTCACTTAGTTCTAATTCAAATTCATCGACTCATTTTTTTAACCCCTCTTTTTCCACACGCCAATCAACAGGGTCTTCAACATCCCCTAGTTTTGCTCGCAATCCGCAGGGCAAGAATAGCACCTACTGTAATGTTCTCGTCCTACAAGTTGATTCCTTTTATCCATGTCTCATCATCTTCAAGATAGAACACTTCTCATTGTTTTTAACATTCTCAACAGTTCACTTGAAATGTTTTTCTCCTCATGATACTGAATTTACATCATGTCAATGAACAGAGTAATAACTTGGCCTAATATGACCTGGACGTGCTATCAGCCTTCTGTTACGCGGCATCAAGCGAACTGTATATCCACTTGAACAAAGCCATATCGACTAGACAGCTTCAAGGTGACCCGACCTGCCCTAAGATAACCGCAGGCCAGTAAGCTACTTCCGATTGACAGGACTGCATGTTTTATTGGGGAAAAGCCATCAGGTATAATTCATTTTGGAAGCAAACGCAGCCCAACAGCCTGATTGGTTGGAACGGAAAGTTGATTGCTGTACAAGTGATTTGACACTGAAGGCCAATTCCCAAGTTAACTTCCACTGGCTAGCCCAAATACACGGCAGATTTTCTACTTAACCGAGCTGTATGGATTCAACTCAACTAGGATGTCTTGCGTTAAAGTATTCAACTGGGCAGACCACATTTTAAATTTATGCCGAAACGACCCACTGTGCTTACCCTGAAACGGACGCTCCTGTAGTAACTAAACTGCACATTAGAACAGCAGTGCTCAGATAACTCGTTGTTTTGAACTGGACGGAATGCGTACTTGGGAGTAGATGAAATTGGTCCAGTCGTAACGGCGTCGGTAAAAGGAATGAATTCTAGCTGACTGGTGTTTAATAGTAACTAAGTCGAAACAATAAACTTACACAAAGTTTAATGTTACAGTTATGATACTAATATTGAACGAAAATCGCTCTCTGTATAGAATGCGCTAGTCAGTAGCAGTACACTGTAAAGGTACTCTGCACTATGCGCATTTCTTCGGCCTGTACATGGCATCATAATCATGCATCATGATCTGAATAGCGTGGACAATTATCAGCTAATCACAATTTCGTTCTTGCTTGGACTACTACTGAGTAAAATGCTCTGAATGAAAGTCGAACAACCAAGCTTCATTGTATGAGTCGTGCACCCATCTTTCACAATTGTCTGAAGCACTGAAGCTGTATGATGAACTTATCTTTGTCCATATCATGGCTACCCAAACTCCACCTCAAACTTTGAGGTTTTTCAATGAAAACTTGACATACAGAGGTGGTTTGGTCAACACTTTGTTTTACAGAACCAAGTGTATTGCTATTCTTGATAAAGTGGAGGCAGACTAAGGCATGTTGAGAAAAATTTACTAGAAACCAACCACTCCGAGAAATTCATTGAAGCAAGTAAGGGAATTAAACCAACACGGACGGCTCAAAAACGGATACGCTTTTGTTTCTACAGTTCAAAGTGGACCTTCTGTTATGCACAAAGTAAAGTCTACTTTAGTATAAATGTATGTGGCTGTGCGCTTGTGCTTAGTTCAAACCACCGGAAGGGCAGTTCACTACACACAATCAAGCAAAATTCCCGAAGACAGTTTACTTCCCATGTTATGTTACAGTTAACGTACAGTATGTGACGTTCACGTAGACAATAAACCACCAGATATCAGAGCAAGTGGTCGAACGTATCTGAAATGATTTAACTAAGTGGTGACGCGCCATCCTTCACTTGAAATATTTCTTCGATATCTCATGTAGCGATTGTTGAACATCTCAATTAAACAGATTATCAAGTTGAATAAGTTGATTCACCCAAGAAAGTGGGTGGTCGAACTGATCAGCTGGCCTTATGTGCACAAGAGTGACTGAGGCTGCCGGCTTCATTATCGTGGTCCTGATTACGCGTAGACGCGTCTAATCATTGTCTGTCTTTGCTTTTCTGATATGTACAACCTAAATGTTCTACGTTTGCGGCTAATGACAGCAAGCGAAACGTTTACGTATCATATATCTTCCTTATACTCCGATGAAGTAGTTAAAGGGAATTCGATGCTTCGGGAAAGCGTAGTTGTTGACTTCTAAAATCGATAATGCCTTCTTCAACACGCGATGCATACAGCACAATGCCCATTCACAAAAGAATAACAGTCACATTTTCCGGTTTTTCACTTTTAAGTTTGCAAGTTTATGTGGGAGAAAGAAATTGCAAATGTTCGTATGCTTCTGACTTGGTGTATATTGGAAA
>LOND01001163.1:86242-103119 GCA_014220965.1 Paragonimus kellicotti
ACCTGGAGGATAGCAGTTTCAGACAGCGTAGCATTCCAGATCGATGTGCTGTACATAACTAACCCTCACGTCAAGATGCCATAATCAGTTAACATAATGCTCTCACCTTGATTTAAGTATTCAAGCTTGCCGACGATCATGTGTGAAAGGTGTTCATCCGATCGACAGAGTAAAGTGTACGACTACAAAGTGTGTTCTATCTCTTAGTGCATTTCGTACACAGAGCTCAGTTTGAGTCAGTTTTTAATTCTCTATGGGAATGGCAGCGACAAGCTTATCTTAAAGTAAACAGTTCCACCCTGGTCGTCTCACTGTTTGGAGCACTCTTTTGCGATTACACTGAATCACTGTCTCTGAGGTCATTCATTGAAACTACCACATGAATCGCTTGTAGAATCCAAATAAAAATATTTCAGTTTCAGTTAATTTTCAACCGGGATCATCCCGTCTGAATTTGTTTTGACAATGTTACAAATTTATGACTTTAACTTAGGTCATGGGATGTAAATTTATGATGCTATTTCGAGCCTTCAGTCAGCTGTACACACTTGAAGTGGTGTGTTGTTTCCTATTCCAGTGACTGTTTTTCGATGTTTGATCGCCATGTTTGAGTTCTGCCTTTTCTGTACTCCACCTTCATTTCATCTTATTATGATCCATAGTACTAGGATCATTACAGTTTACGAAATGAATGCTTCGTTAAATCCCCCTTAATTTGTGTTCTCTTTCTACGGTCCAACACGTACATAAACGTTACAATTTTTTTTAATCGGTGAAATTCAAAAAAATCCAATAAATCCTTATTCTTAACAAAGTTTTAGTCAAACGATGCTGGGAACAGGACATAAGAAACGAAATTACCTTGGTTCAGGATTTTTGCTCTGTGTATTCCTGAATGTTAATATATAGGTTGGTGCTCAGTTTGTGAGACTGTCTTCAACTGAGTGCTTGCTGCACCGGGTAGTAGCAATTGAGACCACTGATCTCTGGATGAAAAAATAGGACGACCAGACAATGACACGGTTAGGAGTCTTTAACACCTTTTCTGTTCAGCTGCCTAACACCGAAGGGCGACACATATCCGATTGAGAACACCATAACTAGCTGTGTTGCTACTTAGAAACACTATCCTGCATGACAACTTACTGTGTGACGCACTAAAATTTTCTTGTAACCGTTGCCTTTACCAGTTGTCTGGGCCACGGTAGCAACTGATGAGGCCGGAAGTAATACATGTGTAAGCCGGTTACATTGTAAAGGTGTCTGTTCACATACGTCACGTTCTTACTTCCTCGAGGTCACACTAAACACGACAGGAGTAGATGAAAGTATCAGCGGTACAACGAAAGCTGTTTGTGATTATTCATGAGTGCACTCATCGCTTGGTGACCGTTGCTATGGCGGACTAATCCGGACAAAGATGACGTCGTTCCTGGGGAACATGTCGTAAACGTATCAGTGGAGTTTCCTTAGGATAGTATAAGCAATAAAATCTAAAGTCGAAGTTAAATAACTACTTCAATTTATTGCAATGGTGAGAGTTGCAGGAATCGCTGAAAAACTTTCAGGTTTCTTGAACCGATGGTATGATAACCGGTAAACCCGAAAACGTTGAAGAACACTTTTGTAAAGTCGCTGCATGCAATCACTTCATAGCTATGCGTGACCAAGACAGCGGGTGTCATAAGAAGACCATCACCTGTGCGTGATTACAGTTTTCGAAATTAAATTAACCTTTAGGTTGACCAATCTTGAGCGAACAAATGAGACTTGACCTTTTCTCTATAACCGGAGTTCATAGAGCATGCAAATTCTTGTGCAGATCGAGAATTGAACTCTGGTCTGCATGCTGACCACTATCCCCATCAACTTCGCACACAGATAGAACTAAGTACTGCTAGCAAGCGTATCTGAAAGTCACATTTTTGAATTCACTAATATACACCTAGATGAATCATGTAACGACACTTTGATTGAAGGATATTTGGTCCACCCAGACCTATGACAACTGACTTTGAACAGAGTTCATATAATTCGCAATCTGGCTTGATGCCACGTTTCTGACGCATTACGTATCCCTGTCATGACCAATAGCTTGGATTTCGGTTCATCCCGCTATGAGATGACCGTTCACTATTAACACGTTTTAGAAAAACTGAAACCAATGTCGTCTTTGTTGTCAGAGGGCGTAAACTGGAAGTCTACATGATTGCTAATACCGTAACTACGATCATGGCTCGAGTTGTCTCACTGAGGGACACGTTAGAATAAAAATAGTGCAGGTAGCATATCGACTTTGTTATGTTCCCCTGAAAAAAGGAGAATAAAAACGACCATGAAGACCACGAGCAGTATGATGTTCACCGACGGAACGCACGGTAATGCAATGTGCCGTAAATACCTATAGTGCATATTTCGGAACACAACTGTCGTGACCTAAACCCCCTCCAATAGACAAAGAAAAAGCCTTCAAACGAGCCCTGTTTGCTGGTCAGCTCGAATACGGAACTCTGGTGTACAGTCTCTGCATTTGCTGGTTTTGTGTGGCCGTAGAGTTGCCATTAAAACTGATCCATCGAGCGTAAACGCTAAAATTAACATTCTAATTAAATGGCAAACGTTCAATATGCCAAAAATGAAAGGACCAATTTCCTAGGCAAAAATGCGAATTCTTGGGAGACTTGGAAGATATTTAGAACCGTTTCATCGCATTCACTTATTGCTAATTCTCGGCGCCCCGTGAGTGCTGTCGACGGATTTAGTGATATTTAGTAGGCTCTATCAACAAGAACAGGATAGATGAAATTAACTATCTCGATGAGTTAAATCAATGGTTAGCAAAAGAATGACATATTTCGAAGCCTAAAGAGTGCGTACATCAGGCGACTTCGGGAATGATTTACTTCTATTGCTATGAAACGTTAGAATTTAGAGTACAGAACATCATCGTCTGCGAATACTGCACC
The DNA here is from genome assembly GCA_014220965.1 of Paragonimus kellicotti. NCBI lineage: Eukaryota > Metazoa > Platyhelminthes > Trematoda > Plagiorchiida > Troglotrematidae > Paragonimus > Paragonimus kellicotti. The sequence continues at coordinate 89,209 of LOND01001163.1, forward strand.
ACCAGTATCCATGTACAATCACGCGCTGAGATCAAGAAGAAGAATTTTGGAAGTGAAGGCCGAATTTCGCTCGTCCATTTTCAGAGACATACAGACTTAGGTGGTCAGCCAATGCGTCGAAGAAGCCAACAAACTGACGTGTAACAACGTCTCAAACGACAAATTTAGGATGGTGGTTTGGTGTAGAGAAAAAAAAGAATAACTGCCAGTGGAGTACTCCATTGTAGATCACTGTCTGCAGTGGTGCTCCAGGAGATCGCACATTCTGTGGCCTAAAACAGTGGAAGAAATAGGGGTCAATTAAACCTAGTGGCGTGAGGGTTGTTATTGTTGTATCGAGTTTTTGAGGTATGGCGAATCAAACAATCCAGCAGTAAAAGTCTCAAATTAGCAGCTGTCTTTCGAACGTCATGCTGTGTAAAGGTTGAGGCTGAATAAAGTAAATGACACAGAAATCTCGTGACTTGAAACAGATCAGTCTGACTTTCATCCCGAATCGCATGCAGCATACGTAAGCACGCCATCCAGTGGCCAGCTTTTTGTAGAAAAAACGTGTGAACGGAAGCACTCAAGTCTGAGCACGCGTAATAATGTACCTGACAGCAGGATCCATAGTCGTAATAGGTCACAAGAGGATTTAACAGAAATTTAATCCAATCGACAATACAACGGATAACGACGTTGCTGATATGGCTGACTCATCCAGTAAGAATTTTCAAGTTGGTTGCACGAACAGACCAACATTATGCTGAACATCATCCTAACGTTGTACAGTATCACAAATACGATCAAACACGGTGTGAAAACGTCTGAACATCTATTACTTTGAATTTTATCAAATCGTTGCATTTTCATTTAAAAAGTGATCAGCAATACCGTATAATCACTCGATTTGTACTTCTTTTCAGGGTCAACAATAAAAAGATCCTCAGAATCTGTGGATACCGTCAGCGTGCTGGACAAAACATCCTCAGTCATGGACGATGACGACAACATGCAAAATTCATTTTATTCCCAACAGATTTTTGGCGATCCGTTCGCAGAAGAATCTCCAAACTGTCCAAACCAACAATCGTCAGGCTACCAGCATCCCGCTGTGAACATTGATCCAGTAGTACGAAATAAGAGTACCTCCTCCTCAAGGCTGGACTCTATTTCACAGACAAGCCTTGAAAAGTTATCGGGTCCAACAGGACTCTTAGCTTACCGATCGAATCATCGGCCCATTTCCGGAGCACGCAGCACGGGACGGTTGTTCTCACCACCGCCGTTCCCTACTGGTCATTACCGCGCAGTAGGAGCAGACGGAACTCTTTTGGACAAAATCGTGCGCCCGACGTCAGAGAAACGCTCACCTATGGTTCAAACGAGAAGCAAAAGTATAACTGATTACTACAGCTACGAAGATGGGCTCAACTGGGAGATCAATCACACTGACGATAGGCTCAGCAGTCACCAGAGTTTCGGCAGGATTAATTCAAGTCATTTAGGTTCAGATACATATCAGGCTGGCAGACTACAGGAAAAGGCTGAAGACTTAGTCACTAAACAAGAGACCAGCCAAAAGCTGGTCCATGAGGAGAATAGCAACGGGAAATATAGAACGGTACTCTACGTGGTCCCAACATCACCGAGGGAACAAAATAGATCTTACTGGGCCAGTAAAAAGTTAAAAAACAAGAATATCTCAGGCTCCCAACCAAGGCTGTCTAATCACGAACACAGTCGCAACCAACCGTCATTCGCCCAGGAAAGAGCCAATCGATCGGGCACACCCAACTCATCTATCGATGACAGTCTGTCTACATCGGCAGACGTGCACTCGTCTGACCTAAATATAAACCTACCTCGTAATGATAGGACGAAAATCATATTTCAAGGACCTGGAAGATACTTGGAACAGAAGCCATACTACCAAACCCTCCCCTCCCCAAGGCAAATGAACGCAATCCGTCCGACAAACGACTTCCACAGTTTGGTCAACAGATCCCACGATATGTCCAACTTTAGTTCACCAAGTCCGATTCAGTTCACGCGAACCGATTATAATCAGGTGGTTGTGGACATAAAACCCAGACAATTGCACGAGGCAGACAAACAGCAGCATGTTAGCCAATGGATTCAAGTGGGCACCCTTGGAGATACAATCACACAGAGGGCAGACGGTTTGGGTTCGATTCCGGACGATTTGAATTCAGATGCGTTAGACTTTGATGATCCTGCAGATGGGGATAATAATGGAGACTATCCGGACCTCATGCCATCAATCAATGAAAATGAGAAACTGGGAATGTCTGATGATCCAATCGAACCGATCCGTATTGCGAAACAGCAACAGACACTTGAATTGTACCGTGGAGACACTGAAGCACGGGGTTCGATGGTCCAAAGAGCGGTATGCGATACGATATTTGAGGAGCCAAGCACACCGGAAACAGGTCACACGAACTCAGTGAGAAGCAATGTGATGATCAATGTAAACGGGAATACAAAGCAATCGTCGAAGGAATCCTTGAGGTTCTTTCCTGACAGGTACGAAGGTGTGTCCGTAAGTCCTGTGCCAACATACAGAGCCAAACTGACATTTTTACCAGCACAAGAGGATGTGAGCAGAGACGTTGCTGGCACCAATGGACTAACAAATAGCAAGCCACCTCGTGCTAAATCCAATCCAACCACACCCGTTCACTGGTCATCCGGCAGGAGAGTGAGTGATCCGCATTGCACGTCGGTAAACGGAAGTCCGGTCAGTGACTCCAAACCGACGGTCGAGAATGAAGTAAACGGGAAGTTTCGTCCAAGCACGGCTCCCAAACCAAGTCCACAAGAACAGTTGGCTGCGATCTTAGGGAAGCGTCCTCTAACAACTACCGGGACGGAAATCAGACACGTGAATAGTCAAGTGTCAAGTCACATCATGTCGCCTACTTTCTTTCATGGAACGTTTCCCAGAACCACACAAAACACCCCCCGACCGAAATGGGACACCAGTGAAGCGTTTCGACAACCGTTTGACGAAGAACCGCGAGACACCCCGGTCCCTAATGTGAGGAATTTAGCAGCCTTTTTCACAGATCTCATCAAACGTCAAAATGATCCACAGAGTTCCAGCAGTTCGGGTCGCAGGCCAAGTCACGATTCGAACGAGACTAATTGTTCAGAGGAGAAGGATTTGCCGTTGATAAATTCACCGTTTCTTCTACACCAGGAAAATGCGATAGAACGCCAGCGAAGATTGCGTGCGGTAGAGAGCCTGAGAACTCGGTCCACCCCATTACCGACTGTAGACTACACTAAAACTGGAACCAAACAGAATGCGAGTACGTCACGTGAAAGCTCTTTTGAAGATTACCATCCGTACACAAGACCGTCGTCCGCGCCACGCCACAAGGTCAAATACATGACGACGAAAATTACCAGGAATCTCACACTCCCTGTCAGCAACCACTAACTCGTGGAATGTTATGAACAACAGTGCACTTCACAATAAAGGTCTGTTCATATGTGAGCGCACTTGAATAAATCACCTGTATTTTCGTCCCGTTTCCATAGCTTCGACTCACCGCTTTCCATTCTTCTGAAATGATCTATTATCTCAATTTGAAACAACTTGCATACATGCGCAATGCTTTTTGAATTGCTCAGCTACTGTTTAGTGTTTCAGCAGGCTGGCATGGTCTATGAATCGTACGCCGGCCCACAGTGTGAAAGTCTGAAAGAAATCAAGATATCGAAGGCTCAGGGTACTAAAAAGTTCTGACAGATGATCAGAAAGTCAGACTTACGCTGAGACTAACCCACATTCGATTGTAGCTTTCGCATTCAAATAGAATTTCCCGTCAAACTCTTTCGAAGAGTAACATACACCACTCAAAAGTTTGTGGCTGAGTATTTTCAGGTGATAATCCCGTCGTGCCCAGCGTGACGGCAGTGATCAACACAGCTGCTTCAGGGCAATGTGGCAGGAGCTCGAAACCCGTTCGCAGCAATGATATGCACTAATGAATAGTTGTAACAAGAGTGGAACTTTTCGAAAGTGGTTGGATAATTGTAAGAGTATTCGAAAGCTGTGATCACATGTGAATATTCGTCCTGAATAAACTTTTGCTAAGGCAGATAGTCAACTGCCGTTTATTCTGACTTGAACGGACAAGATCCAGTTCATGACTTGTTTCCACAGTGATTGCGGGGAACTTGAAACGAATGGTATGTGGTTTCTTCATATGCCTCCTATTCACTAGTCAAAAAGCGACATTTATACAACTAACCGCCGAGTTTCAACGCACAGTTAGTGCAGATTCTAACCAAAGTCCATGGCCCGGTAAGCCACAGTCACTGACTGATACGTAGTAAGCTCAAAGCACATGCTAGATCTTGTAGTAGGCCGCCATATGCGCGTGCGCAATAGTAGTGGATAGACACTGTGGCCTTGGCTGCACGATCGGCCCAATGACCCTAGTACGTTTATCTCAATTAATTGCTACACAACGAATTTCCGATCGGCCACCTTACAACAGATGGCGCAGGATGTCATCCTCAACGATGCCTTTCCGGGCTATAATGTGCGTGGTAGCCCCCACCTGGGACTGCTGACCAAGGAAGATCTTGTCAGTAGTCAAACGGTATCTTTAGCCGTATATCTCCATTGAACAAGCGTTATATTACTACAAGTGTCGAAATCACCAAACCGCAGTTTGGACTACGCTTTAATGAACACCAAGAAAAACCTCTACATGACCAGAAATTACATAAGGTAACGTAAATATGCAGTAACGAACCGGAAAATCGCGAACAATGCCGCAAAATGCGTTTACAACGTGATACCACATCTCAGTTCATTTGGGAGACTACAGGAGTGGCCACGGTTCACCTATATACACAACGTTGCGCCTCCAAACGCATCCAAGTTGAAAATCGAAATAGTAATTTGACTGTTGATGTCCTCTTTGTACGCTTCTCTACATACGAAAAGTATGACAGTGTTGCTGATTGCAAGATGGTTCGTTGTTCCCTGCGAACGATAACCGCGATCCGTGACTCAAACTATTATGGTAACTTGGCGGTGTAGTTCGCTGGTGAACAGGACCAGTTTCCACTAGGCACAGCCAATCATATACGATACTGACACAATTACAATGAGTTTACAACGTGCCTCGACGGACTTGGTCTTTCAGATAGCTTTATTGTGTCTGTTTGAATTATAATGCGATCGACCATGAGCAAAGGTTGGTCCGTTTAAATTAAATAAGTCCATATGAAAGTTCCATAACAGGGTTTGGAACATAAATTACACTAAGCCAACATGAAGACTGAATGATTAGCTTGCATTTCAAGAGGTATATTCTGCAAAACCAGTTAATGGCATTTGTCAAGTGGGATGTCTAGCAGTAAACGCCAGATGAAGGCCAGAAAACATAAAATTAAAAAACATGATACGGTCACACTCTGGCGAGCACCCAGTAAGAAATAGATGAAACGTCAGGAGGGTGAATTAGTGCAATCTGACTTAGGACAAAGCGATTTATATTTTTTTTAAAACGGAGTACGAAATCATCGATCAACAGTGTACTGCAAAACAGTCCTGCTACAATCGAAGTTCATTTAGTGTTAACAAGCAACCCTTCTCTTGGTGGTTATAGGTGCATGTCGTGAACAAGGAGGGTGAACACATATGAGTTGAGCAGAAAATAGGCCACCGTTGATTGTTATTAGTAGTAAGGCCTATCAGAAGAGGAAACTCTTTTAGCGATCTACAACTGGCCGGCAGTGCAGCAAGATAACTCCCGTTGAAACCAGATAGAGATAAAACTGTAACCCCTATGGCTGAGGCATTCCCTTCGAGATTGGTTTAGCGAACAGCACGGCATATATCTGGATGGTCCAGCGACGAATCCACATTTTGTGACGCCGTGAACATGCGACCCAGTTGTGAATGCGATACGTAGGCCGCCATTGCAGAAATGATCTCCGGAAGGATATTTTAACAGAGAAACTAATGAAAGTGGTCTGGCTCCCTGTCCATATCGGCCGGATACTATCACGTTTGGCAGAATGCCACAGGCAAGACAAGCCGACAATGTGATTGAGCTTATCAACAACGGTCAGACCACCATTCGCTAAAATAGATAGACAGTTTTGTGGAAGTAATTATTGAGAGTGAACCATTCAGTTTCTCACTTATTCACTTCGGTGGTGATGTAAACGATGGCAGATGCCTCGAATGGGTCAGCCCTGGTGACTGAGGGTCAGAGAGAGTGTTTTCACGCCCGTCATGGATACTATCACAACTACTGAATAACTGAACGAGCTGAAATCTTCAGATGATAGCAGTTGTTAGTCTGTAGCCCTCGCCCTTGATTTTTCATAGTTAAGGCGACAAGTCCGCAAAATACATGCAGATTGACCTCCGCAATGAGGTAATTAAGCAAGTTTCCCACGCAAAGTATGAACACGCCCCGCAAGAACGCCGTGTCATGTAGCTCATCAAAAGCAGAGACACCCTAAACATCGAGCACCGCGTCTTCCATAGAACCGAAATCGCTCACACATCATAAATGGGCTAACTATCTGACCGAAAACTAACAAATCATCAGTTAAAAGAATAAGTGTGTCGCACCCACTGTTGCTCGTCGACTCGGGTAACATGAATTTTCAAAGACGTGTGAGTAGTCACATACCATACCGTAACAAGCGGCTACAATCCTTTGATTCAGTAAGCGTCCGGAATGACCCTCTGACACTTTCTCACAGTACGTGGATTCGATTCCCGGCATACATGGCGCTGGGAACGTCTAATAACGATGAAACAGCTATCCAGCACAACGCTGACGATCATGAGGACCAAATGCTTGCAGAAAAACAGCATACATGAACGACTTCAGACCTGGTCAAATGGTACTGTGGCTTGAACTGCCACTCACAACAATGAAAAACATTTTATGGAAAAAATTAGTAAGTAGACAGGGTGACTATTAAAGTCAAGCCGAAGGATCGTTACAGTAGGCGAAAAACCAGTCAATTTATACAGTAAGCCCACAAAGCAGGCTAGAGTGTACCTGCCTGTGGATTCGCCTGCCATATGCCGACAATACATTGTCAGTTTAAAAGGGAAAGCTTGTGGCGGTCTGAGAGAGATCCCGTAAAGATAAAGTGGCTAGAACTGTCAATATTACTGGTCGGACTCTTAGCCAACACCTCGTACGGAACTTTATGCAACTAACCCCAATCGTATTTAGTTGATGAATTCAAAACATGATTAAAACAGGGACTGTCTATTAACCAACAGAATGCAGACATCTGAGAGCGAATCGGTAAGAATCTGGAGACATCAGGTTGACTCGTACTTAAGGCTATGCTTCTATGTAGAATGGCGAGAAACTTGGCGTGACGAACACGACGAAAACATTTTCACGTAAATCAATAACAGTGACCGTTTATTACATACGCATAGGTTGGGAATGGAAAATATGCAGTACTCCTGAAGACAGTACCTTGCGAAAAACTGTAGTACGGTAGATAAGATGAGCAGCGAATTATGGAGAAAAGTGAAGATCAATGAGAGCATACAAGGAAGAACTGTCAACAAGGTGACAAAGAAGTTCATGTGCTGCGGAAAAAAAACAATATACAACGTCAAAATAGAAGTCAAGATCAGGGTAAGGGACCAGAAATCAGCACGGAGACTGGAGACGGATGGATAACACGATGGATTACCCGGCAGACGTGAGGCCGGAGACGATCATGTGATTGAACTAGAGATTGCGCATCTTGCATGGCCGATAATTGCGATCGATCACCTTGTCCTGTAAAAACATGTGCAGACACTTCTCGTTTTGAGCGAGCGGATGTCCGGCTACCCTGTGATGAAAAGTGGACAGTCAACAAGGAGAGAATGTATAGTTCAACAGAAAAAAAACTAGACAAACTTGATACAAAAAGCGTACAGTCGAATTATTGCTTCCGCTAAAGGCGAGAAGGATATAACGATCAAGCTTAGTGGACCAAAGTAGCGTCGTTGACATTTTGAGCTTTGGATCACACACCAACAAGCCACGGTTGTTACGCGGAGGTCGTTATCAACCAACGACCATGAGAGATAGCCAAAGCAAAATGGTGCTTCGCTCTGATTCTAATCTAGTGAAAAATGTCTGAGGAATGATAGCACAAACAGTATACAGAGTCGTCTACGCAATTCAACGGCAAAAAGAATAGGAAAGCGCTGGGATGAAAGTAAACGGGATATGGTGACGAAGTTCAACAGGTGGCTTCCATCTTGACTAATAGGTCACAAATCAACTGGAATGGACAAATATGTAAGTCCAAGTGCGTCTACTGGTTGTGAAACAGTAACGGCTCCATTTTTATATTATACACAGATGCATCCAGTGAAGCAGTTTAAAACAAACAAACAAAACAAATAGATTGTTATGTGAAAACGAATGCTGACAATAATCCGTTTATACCTTTCAAGCTGAGACTAGGAAGACTGTTAAAGCAGTGTTTCGTATTGATGTTTACCTGTCATGCAAACATGAAGTAAAAGACAAGCCTTAGCCAATAAAACAAGTTGGGGACAGGAGGAGGCCCAATTATGAAAAACACCTGTGTCTATATTCACACACTCAACGTCAAGGTGTCTACACTTTGCAAACTAACAGCTGAGCTATAAATGAAAGTAAGGTGTCATCAACAAGACAGCCTCTTCACGGCTTTCACTGTCCCGCATCATTGAATGCACTCACTTCACAGACAACTCGGTCAAGTAACAACATCCAATCCACTTGGCCCGATTGGCTGTTACCTCATCCAGTCTCCAGTCACCGATTCTGTGAGTGGCGAGGGCTCCAGGCCGGAAAACAAACCCGATCTACGATAGCCAGCCCCGTGATAGCACAGTTATTCGAAAAAATGGATTTCTTACAACGACAAAAAAATAGTAAATTAGCCTCAACAAGAGCACCTCTCGTCAGTAATATCTCGATTCGGAAATAGAACCATTCAAGCTGTTCTGAGAAGACTCGCATGATAATGTACGCACTTGCATCAAACATGAACACACTATCACAGTTCCACGAAGTTCGATTTAGAAACACCGTTACATATAAAAGACCAGCGGCCAAATCATGAAGACGGGTAACGTGAGCATGAAATGAAATAGAATGAAAAATATGCATGTCAGACAGACAACGGGAACTCACTTATTTATGAAACCCTCCAGGCCTTTGCGACGCTCCTCAATGAACTCATCGTCGAAAATTCCTTCGTCAGCCCTGAATGGGAGCTGGCGTTTCCAAGCCTTACTTGGAAGTTTTGGGACGACAATCTGCAGCATAGAAAAAAAATAAGGAAGAAAAAAGTTGCGACAGAACTAATTCGAAAGATATTTAAAATTCTTCAAAAGAATGATTGTCCTACTCAAACAGCCTAAGTCTGCGGACGTTAAGCAAGCCAGAGTGTAACTCTGACAGTCAAGAGGGCTGGCGGTTGCGAACTGAACACCATACATCGAGAGGACATTAATCGCCCGTGATTAGAGAAAGGCTAGGCAGCTGAACGATGCCTAGACAGTTGAGTTCGCACAAAAATGAGTAGTTTCGCAGACAATTAACAAATAATAATTGAGCGAAGTCTTGGGAGAGTTCATTTTCACGAAAAATAGCATATTTGTCGGGATTTTCCCGATAGAACCTCGTGTCTTTGTATATCATCTTTGCGCACCATAACGTGCTGAAACCCAATCTCGGCGTATGCTTCTTGTCTTTTGATTTGATCACGCAATTTTATTGTCAATTAAGGCGGAAATTTTCAACGCCATTCAAATTCAACGTGTACACACACGCCAGTATGCTATGTTAACTACAGTTTGCGAGTAAATGCATTCAAGGCTGAATGTCAAGGTCTTCTAGGGTTTTCGGTATCTTAACGTTTTGTACTGTGTTCACGTTTCAAATGTCGTATAATCGTACGCTAGACATATCTAAGATTCGTCGGCCACATGAGCCCTAATACACAAAGTAGCTTGTTTTGTGACACTGGCAAACTGCTTGCAATCCCAAGTTTAGTGTCAAACCGAAACAACAAATCAGTCAGTCTGAGCCGGTTAGGAGAGCTGAGCAGCATCTAGTCCACGAAGTGAGATCCGTTAGGTTAAATAATAGCGAACAACCTGCAACGTAGAAGTCGAGCAACTGAATTATCAAATACTCTTTACAATAATCTGTTGAAAACGCCTGTTAAAATGCAGGATCTGTGAGCAATAATTACCGGCAAGTGCATGAACATGAATACATAAACAGAAAAGTTAGTTCACAACGCCATTACCATTCAGCAAGCATCCGAACAAAAATCGCGTGCTAAAATGAAGCAGACACACGACAAATTTGTATGCACGACCAGTAACACGTCGATTCAATGTATGATTCACACAGTTTTGTAAACTGACAGTTGATGTAAATAATCAATACGGCGATCAAACAAACAAGTCGCAAAATAACGGACTAATCGATCACAGCAGGTGTATAGATTCAGGCATTAACTGTTGGTCCGGGTCGAACAGAACCAAGCTCAAAAGAATACAGCATTTCGTGTAGCTAACGAAATGCTCGAAAAGGAATGGTCAGTGTAACCGACATACCATCACAGATACAGTTTCATCAAGATTGAACAAAAAGCAACATACTGTGGAAAGCGGAATCGAAGTGAAGGACGCCAAAACGTTTATTTAAACGCTGGCATATTAGAACAGGCGTGACTTAATATTCAGTTTTCAATAGAGAAAAGAATGAATCATGAGCAAACATGATCACCGCACACCATTATCTTTCGATGAGACCTTCAAAAGTTATAATAGTCAATCAATCTGACCCGGAAGGTAGACATTGATGTCTGATTCTGAGCACTGCTGCGCGCAGTGGATGTACTCAAAGCTACATCGGGCTTTTGGGTGATAGATGTTTTTCGACCGTATTGGATAATACGCCGGCGGTCACGGTCAACCGTTGGGCGATCGGAGTGCTTTTTGTTTGAGGGTACCTTTTCTAACCCCCTTCTTCCTGATACGGAAGACAGCAGTGCCGTTGCTGTATGCCCATAGGATCGTGCCTCACTACCTAAGCACTCCTACGCGGTCACGCAGTGTGAGAACCCTGACTGCTCCACTGAGTAAAGTGGGTAGGTGTCGCCTGCCTGGATGGGGTCCTCGTGATCACTCAAACCGCTGGTTAGAGACGCTATCCGAGATGGCGGCGTGTCGCAGTCAATGGCGTACCTGCATCCATACCATTTCTAGTTCTTTTAGACTTATTATTTTCAACCTTCTTAGTAACGTTTTTCTTCTAGGATATTCCACGTCACTGTTGAGGTGAGCGGCAGCCCGAGCCACAGTACCTTTTGGTCAGGCTCATGATGACTGCTATGATGATGTACGCCACCTTGCATCAAACATGAACACACTATCACAGTTCCACGAAGTTCGATTTAGAAACACCGTTACATATAAAAGACCAGCGGCCAAATCATGAAGACGGGTAACGTGAGCACTGAAATGAAATAGAATGAAAAATATGCATGTCAGACAGACAACGGGAACTCACTTATTTATGAAACCCTCCAGGCCTTTGCGACGCTCCTCAATGAACTCATCGTCGAAAATTCCTTCGTCAGCCCTGAATGGGAGCTGGCGTTTCCAAGCCTTACTTGGAAGTTTTGGGACGACAATCTGCAGCATAGAAAAAAAATAAGGAAGAAAAAAGTTGCGACAGAACTAATTCGAAAGATATTTAAAATTCTTCAAAAGAATGATTGTCCTACTCAAACAGCCTAAGTCTGCGGACGTTAAGCAAGCCAGAGTGTAACTCTGACAGTCAAGAGGATGGCGGTTGCGAACTGAACACCACATCGAGAGGACATTAATCGCCCGTGATTAGAGAAAGGCTAGGCAGCTGAACGATGCCTAGACAGTTGAGTTCGCACAAAAATGAGTAGTTTCGCAGACAATTAACAAATAATAATTGAGCGAAGTCTTGGGAGTCAAAACCAACAGAATGCAGACATCTGAGAGCGAATCGGTAAGAATCTGGAGACATCAGGTTGACTCGTACTTAAGGCTATGCTTCTATGTAGAATGGCGAGAAACTTGGCGTGACGAACACGACGAAAACATTTTCACGTAAATCAATAACAGTGACCGTTTATTACATACGCATAGGTTGGGAATGGAAAATATGCAGTACTCCTGAAGACAGTACCTTGCGAAAAACTGTAGTACGGTAGATAAGATGAGCAGCGAATTATGGAGAAAAGTGAAGATCAATGAGAGCATACAAGGAAGAACTGTCAACAAGGTGACAAAGAAGTTCATGTGCTGCGGAAAAAAACAATATACAACGTCAAAATAGAAGTCAAGATCAGGGTAAGGGACCAGAAATCAGCACGGAGACTGGAGACGGATGGATAACACGATGGATTACCCGGCAGACGTGAGGCCGGAGACGATCATGTGATTGAACTAGAGATTGCGCATCTTGCATGGCCGATAATTGCGATCGATCACCTTGTCCTGTAAAAACATGTGCAGACACTTCTCGTTTTGAGCGAGCGGATGTCCGGCTACCCTGTGATGAAAAGTGGACAGTCAACAAGGAGAGAATGTATAGTTCAACAGAAAAAAAACTAGACAAACTTGATACAAAAAGCGTACAGTCGAATTATTGCTTCCGCTAAAGGCGAGAAGGATATAACGATCAAGCTTAGTGGACCAAAGTAGCGTCGTTGACATTTTGAGCTTTGGATCACACACCAACAAGCCACGGTTGTTACGCGGAGGTCGTTATCAACCAACGACCATGAGAGATAGCCAAAGCAAAATGGTGCTTCGCTCTGATTCTAATCTAGTGAAAAATGTCTGAGGAATGATAGCACAAACAGTATACAGAGTCGTCTACGCAATTCAACGGCAAAAAGAATAGGAAAGCGCTGGGATGAAAGTAAACGGGATATGGTGACGAAGTTCAACAGGTGGCTTCCATCTTGACTAATAGGTCACAAATCAACTGGAATGGACAAATATGTAAGTCCAAGTGCGTCTACTGGTTGTGAAACAGTAACGGCCCATTTTTACATTATACACAGATGCATCCAGTGAAGCAGTTTAAAACAAACAAACAAAACAAATAGATTGTTATGTGAAAACGAATGCTGACAATAATCCGTTTATACCTTTCAAGCTGAGACTAGGAAGACTGTTAAAGCAGTGTTTCGTATTGATGTTTACCTGTCATGCAAACATGAAGTAAAAGACAAGCCTTAGCCAATAAAACAAGTTGGGGACAGGAGGAGGCCCAATTATGAAAAACACCTGTGTCTATATTCACACACTCAACATCAAGGTGCCTACACTTTGCAAACAAACAACCGAGCTGTAAATGAAAGTAAGGCGTCATCAGCAAGACAGCTTCTTTACGGCTTTCACTGCCCCGCATCATTAAGTGCACTCACTTCACAGACAACTCGGTCAAGTAACAACATCCAATCCACTTGGCCCGATTGGCTGTTACCTCATCCAGTCTCCAGTCACCGATTCTGTGAGTGGCGAGGGCTCCAGGCCGGAAAACAAACCCGATCTACGATGGCCAGCCCCGTGATAGCACAGTTATTCGAAAAAATGGATTTCTTACAACGACAAAAAAATAGTAAATTAGCCCCAACAAGAGCACCTCTCGTCAGTAATATCTCGATTCGGAAATAGAACCATTCAAGCTGTTCTGAGAAGACTCGCATGATAATGTACGCACTTGCATCAAACATGAACACACTATCACAGTTCCACGAAGTTCGATTTAGAAACACCGTTACATATAAAAGACCAGCGGCCAAATCATGAAGACGGGTAACGTGAGCATTGAAATGAAATAG
>LOND01001164.1:39779-63329 GCA_014220965.1 Paragonimus kellicotti
GAATATAGTATAATTCCAGTTAAGTGTTGTGTTGTCTGTACACATCACATCTAGTTAAGATGTAACCAACTATTTAGTGAAATATTAAATGCGTACATTAACGAAAAATTAGTTATCATATATACTATCCCCTATATTATTACTTCATTGTTAACTTCATATGTTACACAGATTACAAAGCTCAGTTACTTCATAAACGTACCTCGATAACAAATTACCACGACTTTCGAGCGTCCTTGATTTCAGCGATTTCAGCGATTTGTTCACGGGTTCGAGGTTGGGGACCCAATTCACCCGGATCCAGTCAGTTTGTCCGTTTCGATATCAGCGGTTTTCTGTTGACCTGAAAGGCAGTCATTGAAAACTGGGTGTAGCACCGCTCTTGGGGGTTACAGAGAATACCGAGAACATAGTAAAAACTTTTCTAATAGAAAAGAACAAAATACTAATTTAACATTTTGTTTTAAGTAAATGAGAATCTAATTCTGTGTAACATATGAAGTTAACAATGAAGTAATAATATAGGGGATAGTATATATGATAACTAATTTTTCGTTAATGTACGCATTTAATATTTCACTAAATAGTTGGTTACATCTTAAGTAGATGTGATGTGTACAGACAACACAACACTTAACTGGAATTATACTATATTCAGCAGCACCGTGAACAAGGAGCTAGAAAGTTGTGAAATTTCTTAGCTGTCAAGTTGAAATTTTCTTAATCCTGCGTGCTCAGGTCTATACGTAAGTGATATGTAACATTAAAGTGGTATTACTTTTCGTGGCCAGTAACGTCCGGGCTGTTTTATAGCATTACACTCACTCGCATAGGTTTGTGTGCGAGAACAACTCGAAATTCATCTTTAGATATTATCAGGTCATCGCTAACTGGTGGCACCGTACTGGGGCGTTTTCCCAGTTTCACCGTCGGTGGTGGCATAGTTTTCGAAGTGGATGCAAAAGAAGCCGCATAATTAATCGAATCGTAGCGTGACTGATGGGGGGAAATGCAACTGTGCAGAGCAGGAAAGGCATTGTGAAATATCAGTATCATTCATGCACTCTAAATGAAAAAAATCGGCTGGTCGTTATCGCACCGACAACCATTCACTTTTACCTGATCAGCACAATATCCAGGAAGTATCCACCATTTGAACATTTTTCTCCTATCGCGGTTGTTCCGTTTTGTTGGACTAAACGACAGGAGGTCCGTCCGTTGTAAGTCAGGCTTGACTTTCTAAATGGGTTAGTGCAAGAAAGTCATGAAAATCTGACCTCCCGTCCTGGGATTCACATCCAGCAGCTTGACCAACCTCTAACGTAGCGCTTTGTAGTCCAGTAGAAGTTGAGTAATATCAGTGATAGTAACTTATCGGCGTAGCATGCTTCTGAGGAAACTGTGTCCAGCACTCACCGGCGATTGATAAGAATGCGACCTAGAGCAAATGCGTCTTCAGTTGAAAACAACCGATTGTATGGCCGAAAGTGTTCTCGAAGATGAGCAGCATATGAATGGATGGCAAACACATTTTAGTGCGTACATGCACTAAATTAACGCTTTCCCAGGTATACGCAACGATACCAGACGCGAAATAAGAATACCACTAATTGCGGGAGACCGAAAGTATATTATACGATAATTACAATAGGTCTCAATCAGTGCTAAACGACACCGATACGCGGAAATAGCTAGGGAGGTTAAGGATCCGACCGTCGAGCGCGCGAGCAAGCCGGAAAGTGTGCAGAGCGTCATTGGCGCGCATAGGCCGACAAGCATGCAAACAAACAAACGCGATCGCATGCAACAAGCAGACGGCAGCAAAGATCCTTAAGATCCTATGTACAATGTGAACTATGATTTTGGGAAGAATTTTACACATCGTACAGCAGGCAGACCGGGGTTATCTCCAGGTCACTACAACATGGATCCGTGAAAATTGCTTTCGCGCGTGTCGGCAACGATGTACAGCATGTGGTGTGCACCTTCATGATTCATTCTGAGGTCACCAAGTAATACCAAGTAAGGTGTGTCGACCTTCCACCCATCCAGTCGTGCAAAGGAAGTAGAACCGTGACTGGCGGCATGTGTCCCGAGAAATGCACGGTCGGACGTGTGTGAACCCACCTCCCTAAGCGCGTGGTAACCCACGGCCTTCACTCTTACGTCGCTTGTAATTCACATATACACTTTTCCAACATATTACCACATATCCAATTGTAATAACCTATCCACCCTGGCAAGCCACCAGACTATAATCAACGGCAGTCGGTACTAACGGTTTATTTACTGGCACTTAAAAATTCTCCACAGAAAACTGTGAGGAAAATAATTCCTCCCGTATGCCTTACAGAATCGCATTAAAATCTCAAGGCACATCTCGTGCTGCCGCAAACCTCACTTGTTAACGGCCTAACAACCACTGTGTGTTAATACATGGATTTTAGCTCGAACATTGACCTCACAGATCAAACTAATGTCGAAACACCGTAAGGCGTTTTGATCATTACGTGATAATTATTCTAGGAGTAGCTGCTGGTTACCTAGTATTCGTAAAATGCTACACCAATTGCTTGGCGGTGTAACACATTTGTATAAAAAAACACAGAAATGCTTGTATCATGTAGTTTGTCAAGAGAAAATCAGATACACATTATCCGTCATATTATGTTTTCGGGCAGTCTACGTGGTCCTGCGTTGGAATCTGCCCAACTGTTCGCCGATTTCAGAATGTCCGGTCGCCTCTTGTTCAGACCGAGTTATTTCAACATTTTCACGAAGCCATTTATATCACTTGATAACGAAATTCTTCGAAGATGCTGTATCGTGCAGCGGAGTAAGGGCACCAAAGAACGGCGCTTTTCTGACTCACGGGGCCGCAACGGGAACCTGGAACGGTGACANGCCACACCTTGCTCCTCGTCTTTGTGGAAGATAGCACATTCGATAGAGGGAAGGGCATGACCCATCTAATCTAGACATTCTTCTCACTTATGAGCCGTACAAAGTGAACGCTGTCAAGATCGATGTTCTTTTGGGCATTAGCGACCGTACAGTCACTCATTTCATGCTGATCTGTGACACTGTCACTAATCGGCCATCTACCAAGCAAACTCAGGTCCAACCCTAGAGTCTTTCAAGCTCTGACCAACAGTCGGCCACATAACAGGCGGATCGGATGAGAGAATGGATTTATAATTGCCATGCTTATTCTGACACTAGATTGCATGTAAATAAAGTTTTTAAAACCACACCCAGAAAGATTCTCAATCATGGGATCCTGACTACTGTTATTTCGTCTTCTTTTGTTTCACTATATGCTCGTGGGGATGCGCGCTGACCCATACATTTCGTGCGTGGCAAGTCGGCATGCACTGTCGCATCCACCGCTTTTCTTTACTCCTAGTGTTGTAAGACGCATTGCAACTGCGTCTGAATTTTTAGGCTTTCGTAAAGGACTTTTTCGAAGTTTTCTTTAAATCTTTTATTGATCGTGGTGTTTCCGTCATTCTCGTGCAATTGGATGAACTCACGATTTTATAATAGGCGGACTATTAACAGACAGGCTGAGCGCAAACGAGATGGGTTACCATTGTTGGAAGCAATTAATGCATCTCCTGTGAAGTTGGACGGATTCACACCAGTTCAACTGAATTGTTTGCAACGTTCGAGATGCACCTGTGGATGAAAACTTTCTGAAACAGTCGTAAGTCCACTTTAGGTATGTTCTTATGAACCATTGTTGGATCTTACACATTAGCTGAGATATTCCGTTTCTAATTATTCCTCAAAACTGGCTTCATTGTAGAATTTAAGGAGTGGATTGTATCTCCAAATTCTAAAGCTTATGTCGAGAAACAATCGAAGCAATTGTGAAGATATTAGAATATCTTGGACCACTTTGTAACTGTTTGCAACCTGTTCGTTCAGAGCTTTTTGCAACATTTCCCAAAACGTGTACTATTTTGCCCCTGTAGTGAAATTAAACAGTGGTTCTGATCGTAGTTGAGTATGTCGGACAATCAAGGTGCTGGCAGCATTGATATAAATCGATTGCTAAGGCTGCTCGCAATGTGGAATGTATTACGCACGTACTGACCAGTGTAGTCAACAGTGACTTCGCTTTTTTCGGCCGAGTCTTTATGGCCATGGCCGAAGTCGGCACGACTGGTCTGTGGTGCAGGCCAACTCTGATACAATACGTGGCCACGGAAGGGGCAAAGTCAGAGTCGGCTCCGTTTTGTTTACTGGATAAACCGACTCGTGGAGAATTTCGCTAAGCTGACTCCTAGTCAGTTCGAAAGCATTTAACGGGAACACTGTGCCTCAAACTGAAGCACTTACTACTACCAATCAGCATTGTGGTTGTATCGCTGACAGACTAAACGAATTGATCTTAAAAGCTGTAACTTCCTTTCCGCCCAAAAGGATCAAAGGGAGGGCTAGCTGAAATCCTATACGGGACGCCTCAAAAGAGAAGAATGCACTGCGCAATGGCTATCTGTTATCTGAACTCGAGGACGCACATATTTTGTACGAAAATGCTGGGGATCGATGTATAATAGCGGTTAGAGCTGACCATCGCGATCGTCAGTTCGCTCTCGCAGACGCCATGAATACGTTGCATCTGTTACCAAATTTCGATCAACCGTATCATCACCAATGAGTACGTCTGGTTTGTCAACTAGCAATCGTAAGACGGCTGAGATATTCCGCTCCTCACAAATAACCGCCTTTGGTGACCCANCTCACGTTGACTTCACCACTTGTGCCCGTGCTTCGGTCGTCTATCGTTGAAATGATGACTACAGAAAGGGCATCCCCGCTTTCCACCACTGGCACATAAGCCTGAGTGGATACTACTGGAGCAGAAACTACGACCTTAGTCTCCAGTTGTAGCTTCCGGTCTGCCATGATTTGTGACTTAGTTTTAATCCGCTGCTCACGTCTCACCCTCTCTTGCCGAGAGCGATCGAAAGACACCTTTCAGGTGGGCGTTGGCGGATTTCAAAGCCACTGTTTTTCCCATCACTGACGGAGGCTAGATGGCAAGGTTATCAAAAGGCCAAGTGACTCTTTGTCGTCTCGGTGCGCAGCCTGCTCGTGATACGAGGTTGGTAACGTCCGGGGAGAATGAAGAAGCTAAGACTGACTTAGCTAGCTCAGTTGGAGAAGACATTGTGGGGAAGCGGCCCCATAAACAACTCTCCTTTCTCTGAAAGCCTTCTTTTCATATTTGCTGCTGCCTCCTCTATATGTGCAGTTGACAGAGTAGCTGCCTCCTTGATGATTGCAACACCAGCAATACCAACAGCTGTGTGTCCATTCAGAGTCTGAAGTTCTAACCTAAGCATCTGTTGGTACTCATTCATCCAGCTCTCCAGGGAACAAGTAGAAGAAGATACGGAGCCTAGAATAGCTCAACCTTTGCAGCCACAAGTTTTCTGCGTCGCTCCGATTTCCATTATGCGTACGTGACTAATCAGCGGCAAAGCTGTGCATTGACTGTCGTCAAACCTGCAGCTCATGCAGATAAAATGAAGAGCTGAAGAGGCAAGCTGCTTGTACTGGTCTTCGTTGAGGCCAGTGCATTTAAAGTGGTACCACTTCTGGCACTTGGAGCACTGCATGCCGTTTTGCATGAACATTTTGCTCACTGCCTCAGTCAGTTTTTTGAGTCCCAGCACTGTTAGATCTAACTCGGGTCACTGTTGATAGGAACCAACGAAATGCAATATAAAAAAGGTACAATGTAATCCAAAAAATTCAATACTCAACAAATTAGTATGTTACCCGGTAACGAATAACAGTAATCCAATACAATTTTCCGATTCGCAGTATACCAATAAGGCAAAAAATATGAGTAGACAATGAAAACGAGAAAATTTTAACCGAATTTCGAACTATTCGCGCGAAGCGACCCGCGCATATAACCCTGCAAAAAAGTAAGTTACTATAACTTCCTATCTTGTGGACGGAATCTAAACAACAAGCGGGCTGTCTTCTTTCCTGGCCGGTGAACCGAGCGTTTGTAAACTGGAACCCCTTTCTGTTTGAGTACGTTCGTTTATGCTGACGAGTTCAGACTCTAGTTTCACAGTCCTCACACCCCTCTTGTCAGTGATGTTCAGCGATCGCCGTAATGCAACGCATCCAACGGCCAGGCCATTGTTGCCGTCCTAGACCGTCTGCCGTCCACAGAGCGTTTCTCCCATCTTCTCATTACGGGTGACCTTCAACGCACCCAAACTCAACTATATAGCTGCTTCTCAAGAGGACTCTGCCTGCGGATTTTCGAAATCCCTGGCATTGTTGATCCATGAGAAAGCCTGGACACAGCATGTCGAACTACCCACACGGCACCGTCCAGGACAGATACCCTCATTGCTTGATCTGGTTATCACAAATGAAGCTCATCTGGTAGATAGAGTGGTCATCAAACCACCGCTGGGGCATAGTGACCACATGTTACTAGCTTTCGATTTTATCTGTTACTGGTTCCAAAATGCCGTAACAAAGACTTCATTCAGAAATTTCCAGAAAGCTGACTTTGACGCACTAAGGACATTTTTAAGTACACTCAAACTTGTGTCCAACTCAGCGAAATTAAACGACCTCTCCCTCGAAGCTGACGTTCACAAAGGTGATGGAGCATCTGTTCCTTAAAAGCTATGGAAGGAGTTCTCTCGCTCACCGCTTCCGCGGAACATACGTCGTCTTCTTGACCTACGTTCCCGTCTATTCTCTGAACAGAAGCTAACGGGCAAGCCGGAGGATCGAAAAACCCCACGATCTGTACGAAACCGGCACGGGCGGAAAATCTGCCAAAACACCCAACAGACACAGTCAAAGATCTTTCTGATAACCTGCGAAAATACATGAATTTTCCTTTCAAGTACATGCGTTGCCAGAGAGAAACTAAGCCCTCGGCGCTTTCGCTGCGGCTTCCCGACGGGGAAACCTCCTCCAACCCCCAGGTGGTTGCTGAGATGTTCAGAGAATACTATTCAGCAGTTTACAATGTGGTTCTGCCAAACTGGCATCTGATTCTCCCGGCGAAAAATGTTCAATACTCATTAATAACGTCTAAATTATCTGGGCTCGACGTTCGGGATCACGTGTTTAAGATCAGCCCTTGCAGTGCGATGGAATCAGACGCGATTCATCCACGCGCCATCTTTGAGCATTTCTTCTCAGATAACCTTCTTCTCCTCTACCCAGCATGGCTTTCTTCCCGACCGGTCATGCATAACCAATATGCTAATCTTCATGGATAGCCTGACAGACGCCAAAGACAATGGCCATATCTCGTTTGCTATCTTCTTCCACTTCATCAAAACCTTTGAGCGTGTCCCATAAGGTGCATAAACTATAGGATTGTGGTATTAAAAGAGAGATTCGTCGTTGAATTACATCCTTTCTTGGTAACAGGATTATCCAAATGAAATCCAGGTCACACCTTTCTTCTCCGTTCCCGATTTCCGCTGAGATCCACCAAGGATGCGTACTTGGTCCATTGCAGTTTCTTATATTAATCAGTGGAGACTCCGGGAATATATTTGTGATACATGATGCAAAAGGTGTAATAGATATCGCAAAAGCTGACCTTCAAACAATATAGGGATCCTGGTTCAACAGTTTTAGAACATCCGCATCAAATCTAATACGAATAGAGTCAAACGACACTCCGTAAGAAGGCCGCCCAAGTGGTTAAAATGTACGGTGTTACCGCTTTCTCGTAACGTAGTGTGTTTCTTATCACCACCNCGGCTGAGATATTCCGCTCCTCACAAATAACCGCCTTTGGTGACCCAGACAGCGCGGGGTAACTAGCAAGCCTGAGCCATGCCGCCGCAGTGGAAATCTCCCCTGATTTCCCGGAGCCTAATTGCTTCTCAGACTGAAGCCTGAGAGATCGTCTGGTCTCCACAGCCTACCGCCCATCCCATTTGACGAAGGTGCTACGATGCTAACTATCATTTTTGACGCTGTTTCGGCACCTATGTATCTCAGGCACCCACTCAATGCTTGAAAGCATGTGTTTTCTCGCCCAGCTAGAAAGACGGCGACAGAGTGGATGCGCAAAACTATTGTCTGATGGCACTGCTTCCGTAGGCCTCCAAGATGATGGAAATCATGGTGGACGATAGCATAAGGACACGACTCTAATCCACTAGACTCTTAACAAATCATCAGCACAGATTCCGACAAAGATACTCGTGCACCGCTAACTTACTGATGGCGTTAGACCCGCGATCTGCGGTTACGGAAGAGCGCCACCCGATTGATGTTGCTTTCTTAGATTTTACTAAAGCTTTCTGTAGAGCAAATCACCGTGTTCTACCTAGTAAGCTACCAGGTGTAGGTCTCGACAGCCGGCTCGATAAATGGATCAAACAATACTTATCAGGCAAGGCGTACTCGGTTAGGGTCAACGGCGAGCTGTCTGCCGACCGGCACAGGTGCCCCGCAAATATCCATGATAGACCCATTTTATTCCCATAAGTTGTGAATGGTTTGCCAGCTGTTTTCCAATCCCCCTGCTCGTGTATGTGGACTCGAGGTCTCTGCACTCGTATGCCGAGGACTGGACGCAGTGTACCGGTGATCGATGGAAAGCGGTCCCTCGTATAACACCAGTAGTTCGAAAATCATGCACACACGGCACAAGGATAGTAAAATCTACCGGAATGGTGGGCAATCGCTTAATATTGTCCCTCAAGAAAAGGCCTTTTGACTCTACTTTCGACAATCCCTCGTTCTAGTGCCAATACGTTGGCAAAGAAAGCTAACCGCAAGATGGTAGCACTTAGTAGACTATTAGGAAAATTTTCTGAATATTCTGCGCGTACCTTTGGCACTCTAGTAAGGTCTGCTGAAGGCAAATATACAGGTGTGTGGTCTATGCCTGGAGCAACATTGCCACCCTTGAATCTGTGTAACCAAAAGTGTTACAGGTTTCTACTCGTACTCCTATAAAGGGCCGACTAGAGCTTCTGAACCTTCTCCAATTGGCTTACGGACGATTTGGGAGAGACATGAATTTTACCTCTGAAATCATGGTCACAAAGGATCGCCACAATCGTAAACTCTTCAAGCTGGGGCAGAACACCAAATTAAGACGACACACATTTAAGTTGGGCCTAACACTGAGTTGCTCACTTTGCAACAACACTGTTCTGCTTGCCGAGTTTGCCCGGTTTTGACAGCCGTTTTGGTAGAAGCCGTGAAAACCACTACCCTCGAGACGTTTGAGAGTCGTCTCGATGATCGGCTCTTACAAATATGGCCAGTACGGACGGTATAGTCATATCAGAATGCCCTGCCCCGGATGCGTACGCATATGTGTATGTTATTCCCAGTGTGTGTGTGTGTGTGTGTGTGTGTGTGTGTGTGTGTGCGTGTTGCCAATCCGATTGCTCCTGCATGCGGGCTTTTCGCCCGACCTCGCTCCACTAATTCCGGTTGCATCGCACTAACCGCCCGTTCATATTATACTCGCCCACGATAATTTCCTCTTCCCATTATTGCAAACATATCCTTTTTGTCCCCGTTATTGTTGTTACTCTTTTCTCCCAACCCTGTCGGCGATGGATATAGATTTATGTCCAGACCACGCCAAAGAATGGGGCTTCCGGGCGACAGTACTCGAATGTTGACTGCCGTATTCAACACGCACACATGTAATATACATAAATCTCTCCAGTGATTTAAGCGACTAAGATGGACAAGCTGCCACCCAACGTCCGTCCAGAAACTGAAGTTGCCGAAAGGCCGGAAACTATTGAAAAATACAAGTCTCTACGGAAACAAACCGCAACCATAGTTGGCAAAAGCTGAGGACTTTGTCAGTGAAAATGTGCTAGTAAAAATCGTTGGCATTGAAAATAAAAGAATCACCGCCGGAATTCAAAATGTCAAGTGTTGACAGAAGTGAAAACATCAACGCAGGTTTGATTGTTGAAGTGCTTTCTCACTCAAAGGGATGCGCATCTCGGTACGTCGCCGTGACCCTCATCAAACTAGAAATGCCTGAAAGCCCGCTGGCGAACTTCGGGCTCACAGAAGCACCATCAGCCCAGGTAACACCGCAATTGTCAGGATTCGTGACGATTTCTGTGACGTCGGACCCTGTTATTCGAGTCAGTCAGTGATATTCCGTGACAATTGAGGACTGATGACCGTCCTTGTTGAAAATCACGAACTTGACTCCAAATATTGGTGAACGGTATAGTATTGTCAAATCGTTCGAAAAGGATTCAAGTTCGCAACGAGTGGTACACAGCCTGACAATCCTTTCGGGCTTTCCTTCAATATCCAACACCAACGGAATAATTCAGTTTCAAAACGGTCACTGAGAAGGCGCCCACAAATACTGGCATTAAGACGGTACGAGTAGGGTTATTTTGTAACAAACTTTGGTTTCCCAACTCCACTGCGGAGCGGCCTCCGAAATCTGACCAAAGAATGTACCAGTACAATGAAATAATAATAATGGTATATTTCTCAACGCATCTCGGAGAAACACGTCCAGGTAAACGTGGTCAATGTACATACTGTAGAGCGCTACACATTAGCGCATAACATGCGTATAATTAATAATGGTACAACACATCAACTTCGTAAGTAAGCCAACAAACTATCACAGTAACGTTGAGGA
Organism: Paragonimus kellicotti; assembly: GCA_014220965.1. Classification (NCBI taxonomy): domain Eukaryota; kingdom Metazoa; phylum Platyhelminthes; class Trematoda; order Plagiorchiida; family Troglotrematidae; genus Paragonimus; species Paragonimus kellicotti. Next base: position 50,440 of record LOND01001164.1, read on the forward strand.
ATTCCAGTCTATGAAAAAACATTTGGCTCATGCTTCTAAAAGACGTTTCTCATGATCTGCAGCGTGCAGCGAGTCGTGCAGCGATTCTTCACCCAATAGTCGATAACAGTCGAAGGGGTCACGAAAAGAAGCTCCATAAGCTTCGACCCCGAACCTTCCTTAGGCAACAGTTCTTCTCTTTCAGGGTTTTCAACTGCTCAGACGAACTTCCATCGGGGCTTGTTGGCTTTTNGCTCTCCTTGGTTTTAGACGTCGGCTAATTTTTGTTCTTGGACTTCCACACCCAAACTATCCTTAGTTAACCCTCCTGGTTTTCCAACTTCTTTATTCTCCTTTCCCCGTTCGCTTTACCCGATTTTCGACTGTTCCGTGTTTTTCCTCCATTTTCTCCTCCTTTCATTGCCTTCGTCCCCTTGTACGACTGTCACTTTTCCGTAACACGCTGTTGGTAATGGAGACGTCTAGTTGGGATATTGTGAATACACTGTATAGCCTAGAAAATGCAAATGAATTATTAAACTTTTATAGTTCATACACACTCGATTTTGTCCGAAGATATGTAACTGACATAATCCACCCCACCGATTGTACTAGACCCATATACCTCTTTCTTGTGAGTATAACCAACATTTTACATCTGTTTTGTATGGTACTAAACGCTTCTGGATCCTCTGGTCTGTCCGTTAGTTTCTGTTCAGAGAGAAAATGAGCTTGTACACCAAGAAGGGGACGTATGTCTCATAGAAGTGGTGAATGAAAAGAAGACATCCTAGTTTGCGAGGAACAAATGCTTCATCAATTTTGTGAATGAAACCCTTAAAAAAATGATAGTCTTAGCCCACGAAGTCACACTTGAGGCCGAATGTATTTAAAAATCACCTGAGAACATCAACGTCTGCTCCCTGAAAATTTAGATCGAAGTCTTCACCACGGCTTTTTGGAGCCGGTAACAGGTGGAATAGAAAAAACTAGTGGTGAATGATCACTTTGTCCCGGTCTTGCTTTAATGACTACCCTATCGGCCAGGTAGGCTTCATTCGTTACAACTAAATCGAATAAGGAGGATGTCTGCGCTGGACACCGCTTGGTAGGTTGTTAGACGTATGTCCAGTCCTTCTCACGGATCCTCATTGCCGGGAATTTCGAAAATCCGGAATCGGAGTCCTCATCAGATGTAAATACCTGAATTCGGGTGTATTGATACTACCTATAATATGATGAGAGAAACGCCATAAAAACGAGAAAAAGATAAGGCGGCAGAAGCGTCTCGGCGTGAGATGCGGCTGTGGAGTCACCGAAGTGTATAACCAGTATCGGGTAGACAATGCGGGTGCTGTTAGTTCCATACGTTGACTACTGTCATGGATTCTAGTCTCCGAGATACAGCAGACATCAACGTGCAACGAGTCTAGCGTTCGTGCGAGAGCCGCTTGCTGACCTATCTGTTTTAGCGTGCGAACGTTGAAGGCACCTATATTAATTCGCATTCTAGGTCTAAGCAAGGGACGAGGGAGGCCTGAAGCTGAAAGGCAAGAGACGGAACTTACCGGCTCAGTGTTACCACAGTTAGCTACATCTGTTGTGGGACCTGTAGAGTAATTATCAGAAATGGAGGTCGGGAGGGGCCTGAGAGCTAAATTTGATAGGACAGTGGGGGAGGGGTCAGCAGTAGCATGTTTTCGCCTATCCACCCTGCTGTATGCAGCAGATAGGGCGACCCGGTTTATACTGCGAGACGGCCGATGCAGTATGGAATTACTTGTGTGGTGGTTATTTGAGACTGGCGACCTAACTCATTATCTTGGGTTTGTTTTAAAACGTTCTTAGACTTCCATTCACCTAAACTATTTTCATTCTTAATTTTGTTCTATCTTTGATGTTTTCTGTAATCCCCAAGAGGAGTGGTACAACCCGTTTTCAGCGATTGCCTTTCAGGCCAACAGATTCGCGCCTGGTTCCGAATAAGACAAACCGACTGGATCAAGGTACCTTTGGCCTGCCGCCTCGAAAGCGTGTAGTAATCGTTGAAATTGCTGGAAAAGAACTGTCTTTCTTTAATTTCCTTCTTCGTTCAATCCTTCTTTTGAAGTCAGGTTCTACGAGTTCCCGTATAGGCCTGTCATGTTGGTGCAATGACTCGATGAAGAGTGTCGAGCTGTCACCATTACAAAACGCTTGAAAAGAAAAGTTGACGCATTGAACCATGCAAAGGCTGATCGTTCCCACTAACTTTTCATTCGTATGGGAAGAACGCCGCCATTCTTCAACCTCCTGTCTCCATTTTGGAGTCACCCTGTAATGAGATGGCCTTGAACTGCAATTATGCCACTGTCCTAGTCTGGTGAGTACACTTTCAGAACTACGGTAGCTAGCACATGACACGCTTCCATAGGCTAACACACGGAAACTTGGTTGGTTGATACCGTAGTTCAGTGGTAATGATATCTGTATCCCTGGCTATTCTGTTTACCACGCTGATTGCTAGTGAGGACGTATTGGAGGAGTGCCTGTCTACACTTACGTAGTTGCAATAACATCCTCTCTTATGTGAGTTGTTGTTTGGTTTCAGATCAAACTCCGTAGACCAGATTTGCTCTTATTGGGAGTAATCCGCTATCACCTTTGAACCAGTCTTTCGAAGGTCAGCATTATCCGTCTCGCTTGGATGAACTTATTCCCCCTCAGCAGTCTGCCATAGATGACTTTACAGCTCAAAAGCTGGGAGAAAACTCAGTATGTAATGATGTCGATCCACTCGAAAAGATTATCGTTTTATCGAACCAAGTTTAAAATTCCCGCAGTTCCGAATGTGACCCCAGCGGACTCATGTAGTTTTAGACCTTTCGAGTAAAGTCGTTTTTAACATAACTATTTGAGACGAGAGTTGAAGGTAAGAAGGGAGAGTAGTGGTTTGTACCGCCGTAGTGGGCTATTCCTTCACACGCACGCAATTTTGTGGGTGGTTGGTCGTTTACGGAAACGGAGTAGCCGTCTTTTTTGTGGTCGGAGGCGCGTAGGTTGATCCCCTGGGAAACGCTTGTCCCTACTTGAGAGTGGGATGAAAACCTCTGCTTTGACTTTGAGCTTGGGGTCAGCTTTGATGTGTGGTCTTTTCTTGACAAACTAGGGGCGCTCTTTCCGCTCGTGCAAACGTCGATCAAGCGAAAGTCCCCCTAGATTAACTTGGGCTCCCTTCATGTCCATCGTTTTGTTGTGCACGGTCCCTGTGTTCAACTTTCTGGGTAAGGTTACAAAAAATCCGGGTGACTTCCTGGTAGCTTCTGAACAAGGTCTACTTGCGGAAGTCACATTTGTTAGGGCTGGAGAGAATGAAATGTTTACCGTTGCCTTAGCTTGCAGAGGATGTGATCAGAAACTGTCCCCACGAAACGATCCTCCTCTCTCGCAGTGTACTGTTTTTCAAGTTTTTAGAGACTTCTTATTTCACCACTAAACATTACCACTGCCTTTTGCATAGCCTTTTCTACCGGAAGAGCGAGCGCCATATATTCGTTCATTTATGTAAACTCCGACTTCATCTCATAAAATCATCTGTACTCCGACCAGAGCTTTTCCCACCGTGGGAATGAATAATGCATTGACATTTTCAGATGCCTTACACATATACTTGGACGTCCCTTGTTCTCGTTCGCTGATGGTACTGAGCAACGGGACGGATACATGGCTGGATGGGCTACGACTTTTTATGAGGAGGTAGCCAATGCAGCTAAATAACACGATCGAGGAGATTAGTAAAGTGTACGGACCCTCTGTGAGATCAATACATTTGAAATGATACTAATGTGGACACTTCTGGTGCTCTGTGCCGTTCAGAACGATCATGCGGCAACCGACTTAGCCGCACGCGCTGGATGTCTCCGAATTACCAATACTGCAGGGTCCCGGAGGTGTTGTGATACACGAACAAGACGAATGGTGACAGTGCTGCCTTAGGACAATAAAAAGTTGATATCATTAAGGGCGATAAGTAACATGGGCAATGTGTAAAACATGACAATAGTGGAAACGGCAAAATGTCAAATCAAACAATAATCAACCAGATTAGTAAGTTAAACAATGACGACTAATGATAACTGTATGGATGTTGTTGCTGAGAGCATTAATAAAGCAATACTAATAAGTCCATAATGGCACCACAAAAATGTCAGTCAAGGTTTCATTTGCTTCGCTGTCTCAAAACAAGGAAATAGCCTTTAAATGGCTATATGCAAACTGTCTGGATATGCTCAATAAATTGCCGGATATCACAGTTGGCTCCTGGCAGTTCTACCCTATATCTTTGTTTTTAAGGAGACCTGGTTTACAGGGTGACATGAATGACAGTAAATTGAGTGCTCCCGAATTCCCAGTCTGTTCCACTAGTGGAAGAATGGGCCCTGCGATCTTACTTAATCAGGGTCTCCCACCATCCACGGTCTTCGTCGGATTTCAGTCATCTGGCAAATGTAACGCGGTGAGGCCTCGACTAGTGATGCTTAGCAAATACATTGCATGTGAGTTCTGTTTACCGTTCACTCTCATGCGGTACGTTCGTTGACGACGCTCTGCTTTGAAGTCCGGAAAAATTCCTAAGATTACAGCGTCTTGTTTGTCTTGTTGTGGGCGACTGGTCATCAGTGTACCACCTGGACTGTAGAAGCGGAATCTCGACTTCCTTGTCGATGTCGGTACGACGAACAGCCCAGACACATGTCAGCACCCGGACGCGGAGTCGTCCTGAATTTTTCAACCAATAGGGGATTTTCAGCGTCTGGACTTTGTGGAATGTCCTCTCGCATAATTTCTTTTTGTGGAATAAAGAATGAACGCAGAATTACGTGATCAATGGGAGAATGTAAAATGATCATGTGAACTATGATATGTAATTTTCTGGCAAAACCGTTCATGTAAAATTAATAACTTCGTGTTAGTTAATAGAATATATAGCACTAGCAAACAGTTGTTATCATATAATGTGGAAAATAGATTGACTGGCAGCTTTTTCTGGCGTCGTTCAATAATGATAAATTATGCAACACAGTCAAGCTCACTTATACAGGCTGGTTTGGGGTAAAATGACGGTTCATCGATCAAAGGATTATAAATTATTCAAGACAACTGCAAGAAGTGGTCCAGTTTGGGATTGGCGACCTTATAAAGCCAAGACCGATTATCAGTGAGAAAAACGATAAAGTCACTAAGTACACAGGGTTACACTTTAGCAACTATTACCAATTCATGGGATCTTTAACCAAACTCAACAGTAATCTAACTGGGAACAACCATCTCAACAATAACTCAACAGGTCTTTGCAAATCCAGCCGGAAATATAACGGTGAATCAAAGGATCATAACCAAATCAGAGCTACTGAATCGCTTACTGAAGATCATATTCGTCAGATAGGTTGGTGCCAAAAAGAACTAACTATTGACACCTTCTCGAATAACACTGGCTAACTCGTCGGTCGTCGTTATTTTCATGGTATTACACACGCACTTCACCAATGATTTCATCCCTGATTAGTGTTAACTAGTACTATCGGAGCGTTGATTAACGCCGTGCCCTTGATTTTTGCACTAAGCAACTATAGGTTTTCCGAGACTTCCTGGGAGATTTGATTGAATAATCCATGAAATGTTGTGAAAACAGAGGAGGTAGCCAACGTCCCAGCGAGTTCATGTTCGAGCGTAATCTGTGGCTTTCGTCACTAATCCCAGTGGTGGCGTTGCGCGTAGCACTCAAATTGAGCACATATTAATGATGAGCAAACAAAGTGCCCACCTCTCAAACGTCATGGTTCATAGTCGGGAATAATACACAAGTGCCTTAAGCTCTTCCAGGAATAGCCGACATTATCACGCACTTGATTGATCAAAATTGATGTGCCTATGTGAAACTGGAATGCCTGTCCGATTGACAACGTTTCGCGGCGGGTCTGTACAAATCGAACATGTCACCATATAATCCAGAGGTGGTGTTTATGTCCTGCACCATCTGTAGTCGGGTCGTCGGTGTCGCGCCAAGGAACTCAGCTAGTACACTGGTTGTGATATGCGGTAACACTTACATTCTTAATCTGCTATCGGGTTCCATAGCCGCGATTGCATCAGACGGTCGCAAGTCAGAACGCCAACCTAATACGTTTCGCATTGGCAACATCTACGTCAACTGCGGTGGTAATCTTCAGATAATTGATATTTACCTATTGCGTTACCTTCTTTTGCCAGTTTCCCGTCAGGGTATGTGGCAACTGGCAACAGAAGTGTGTTCTATGCATTTCAAAAAGGAACTGGGCTTTCCCAAAAACAGCGTCAACTAACACGCAAAGCAAACAGTACTATGCGCTTAGTAAAACGTAGTCTAGTTCGCGTGAACTCCGCCTACTTCACAGGTTCAATCTGTAGGTTGGTAAGGATGTATATGGAATTGGACGTACTAGTCTTTTATCTTTTTCTCAGGCGTGGCATTATGATGAGTGGAAACTTTCAAAGGAGGACGCATCATTGCATCGTGGCCACCGAAGACGCGCTGCAACCCTCGAAGGAATATACATGCATTTTAGGCGGTGTGCCATGAAGAGGATGCTATGTTTCCGTCTATCGTTTGTTCTGACAGCAGTTCACGAAATGACCGGTTAACAAACAAATACAAATGTACGCAACTAAGTAAGTGAGGAATGAACACATTGGGGTTGGTGAGGATGACGATTCTTCACCTGCCAACTTTGCTGCGTGGTTTGGTCTAGACTTCCACACTCCACGAACTCGTCATCGCCTCTTCGACCTGCGATTTCTCCTACATGCCAACGACCACGTTGAGTCATGCGTGACGCAGTAGGTACTTCCTCAGGGCACGGGGCATGTGACCCAGTCGACATAAGCTTTTCATTAATTCATTTATCATTCACTGTTTTGTGTATTTCTTAACCACACACCGATGGCCTGTCGCGCTACGCACAGTCAGTCCACATTGCTACAGGTGATCACAACATCGGTGAAATGTCCGAGTGCTTGTATGCCATTGTGGTGCGAGATCTTTGTATTTTTCCTCTGGTTTCGTGGTAGATGCTTAATAGAACGTTTTACGAAATTCGGATCGTGATCCCTCTTCAGAGCAATGCATATTTCACTGTAGTCACTTGTCTTACCAATGTATTCGCTGATAGTGACTCGTTGTAGAGGGCAGTGGATGTGCGTCTGGTGGTTGATGTAACCTTGGTCTCCACCAAAGCTTCCTGCTGCTCCGAGTATTGCTGCGGAATCTACATAGACTGGATGGTCGGAATGGTGCCACGCTGAATTTCTTGGTACTTCTGTGGTGCGAACTATACTATGGATCGACAGAATACTGTTGAGCGCTTTGAGGCCTGTTTTTAGTGTGCCACGGCAGTGAGTAACGAGAGTGAGAAGAGATCCAATTGCAAAAAATCTGCACTTCGGCTGGAATCGAACCAACGACAGAAGCAGCCTGCTAGGAACGCAGTAAGTGCTCTATCGAGCTGAGCTACGAAGCCACGCCGTAAGATCAGAAATTTCACATTCAAACTCAGTTTTTCACCCAAGCTAATGTCTCATATGGTATGTACCAAATGATCCAGCAGACTAACTGCCTAAACAGCATTCCAGCGTAAACTGAATGGAAAATCTTGCTTAAGCAGTTAGTCCGCTGGATCATTTGGTGGAGTCCATAAGGGACAATGGGTTCGATGAATGACTGAATCCAAATGTGAGGTTTCTGATCCCTCGGCGTAATTTCGCACTCAACCAATAGAGCACTTGCTGCCTCTGTACACTCTCTTTCTGTCGTTGGTTCAAATTCAGTCGAAATACACACTCTTAACAGTTGGATCTCATAAATCTGCCAAACTACTTACCAATAACGGAATTATCACAATCTGACCATGTTAACAGTCTTCCTCAGGTTTCCTGTTTGATGCGTTCTAGTGTAGGAAGACGATGCTTAAGCGTGGCCGCGCGACTATGTAGAATTACTCCAAAGTAATTCTGTATGATCTTACGACCACTTGGTTCGTAACCACTTGTCTTTCAAAATAGTTAATTCCGTGTAAAGTTCACAGCTTTTACACAGTAATGCATTCACTACCTTGGCACCAAAGTTACGTATAACCTAACTACTTTCTGGCTGCCCACAATTTGACAAATGTCGCGGTGACCTAGCTGGAACTCATCCATATAATTGGTAATTCGGCGTCGTTACAGCAACCATGCGGAGTTTATTCAACCTCAAGTACTGCACCTAAAACAAGCGTTCCAATGTTTTCCGCCGTCGAGGATATTTTCCTATAGATTTGGACACGGGAAGTGATCTAGGCACTGCGGTCACTTGACACTCAATTCTAGTCGTGAATATTATTGCTTCTTTCAAAAAGTTTCTGTTTAAGAACTTTGAAGTGCTCTCATGAAAATACATTACTGCCCACCATCGAAACGTTCAGGGTTCGGCTGGATCGCTAGTTTACCCTAAACTGGCCGTAAACAATGAGGTACACATTGGTTTACTGTACTTCATCCATATTTTTGTCGCTTTTCGATGTTGTACTTTTGCACTTTTCATTCAGGAAACAAGGCCGCTCAGTTTTCACATGACTGATCACCAGCTCTTGTAGCACACACACACAAACAAACAAACAAACTCTTAATTGTATATTCGAACATACATTTATAGCAGTATATCATTGACGTTAACAGTTAACTCTCATACAACCGTGAAAGCAAACAACTCTAGTGTAAGGGTTAACGGAGGAGTGAGGATCCAGTCCATACAATTTCTATCCTAATTCGTGGTCAGCATCAGAGTGCCTACTGTTTGTAAACCATCGGCCGAAATGTAATGACTGTCACGCAACCGCTGCAATAGCTGCTCTGATTTTACACTTGACCTAACTGCATAGCGAATTCGTTCACGCCACTGAACTCGGTGGTAACTTCCTTCGATATCACTAGCTACAAACTAATTCACGAGTACCATCGTACGAGAAAGTGCGCCTTACCATTATTAACCCGCAGGCGTATATACATATTTTTCGACGTCAGTTTATAGTTCCTTTATACCCCGCCTAACAACACGACTGCGACATCGACAGGCAGCATTCGACGTTAGTTTAATAGGATTCTTAGTATATTGCTCATTTATCTATATCTCCGCACCCTCAAAGACCGCATGAACTCACTTAACCTCTACTGTCATCGTTTCTTAACATTTAATTGTATTTACTGTCTAATTTCTGCTGCTCTATTTTAATAAAGGTCTTCTATTAGATATTCTGATCTCATCCTCGCTTATGCGTTGCTAATATCCTACACATACTATGGTTGAATATGTGAAGACGGTTTATGTCCTATCTTCTTAATGTCTACGCAAAAGAATACGACTCTTATAGTCACCCCTTGTACTTCAAAGGGGCGCCTTCTTGTAGCTTATTTCTTACAGATAAAACTCTCTTCTTCATTCTCTGCACCACCGTTGCTGTTGATACAACTACCTTAGTGCATGAACTTGTCTACGGTCTGTTCATGCATATCATCCAAGTGTAAATTTCTGCAAACACTTCTGTTTCGAATGTGCATTTGCATACTGGGATTGCAAAATGGATCGCGATACACTAAGGTGATCGCGACATGTCATTTATCAATATTTGCCGTTTGTAACTTGTCAAACAGTCCAGTGCATCGTTGAGAGGCAACCCGAGCNTCCCACCCACTTAAGAAATTGCTCAATTAGTATTTCACTGTGTTCTGTTATACTGATAGTTTATTCTGTTGCCGGTAACCTCTGTAACACCCAAGAGCGGTGCTACATCCTGTTTTCAATGACTGCCTTTCAGGTCAACAGAAAACCGCTGACATCGAAACGGACAAACTGACTGGATCCGGGTGAATTGGGTCTCCAACCTCGAACCCGTGAACAAATCGCTTAACTCACCGAAAGAAACCATGCTTGTCATACCGTAAATTATTCGTTGTTTTCTATCGTCGGTAGTTATCGACAAGGATCGCACACAACCAAGCGTGTCTTCCATAACCGCATTATTCTTATCCTTATTCTCGTATTCGTCATCCACTTAAAGGTGTCCAGATCAACCAACCCCAACGGAACGAGTCCTAAACACGCATTGCCCAGTTTGAACGTAGCCACGCGCAAGGACGACTCCACCCTCTCGTCACTACTCAGCTTAGTCTTGTTCTCCTGAACCGATTTGTGATAACATTCACCATAACGGCGTGTCGAACATTTCTTCTGTGCTTCATACATATTTCGCTTGCAGGCAAGCGAAATGTACTCTGCTCCTCTTCGACGCTGTCATGTGTTCTTCCGTCAGTTGATGAGCGGGACGTGCACAGTCGGATATGTCGTGATTATTCTTAAATAACTTTCATTTGGAGTACACTCCTTCGGGAGGCGCTTCGATCCCGACATAAGTTCCGAGAAACCGGACGATGCCGAGCTGCTTGCCCAACTTTCAGAACGAGTGGTCAAATAGCCGCACAGCTTCAAGCTGTCCATTGCTCTTTTTCTACAAAATTTAGTGGGCCGTCGAAGGTTGGTTTTCTTCTGGCCACAGTTGTGTTCTCAATAACTTTCATCCATTTTCCTTTTAAATTATGAAACAGCCGTTCACCAAACATTTGGAGGTCGGTTGAGCACTTCAGTTCTGCACTGTAGTCCAACCAAGTTAACATTGCCTGACGTTCCTTCATTTGGCTGGAAAGTCTAAACCAGCGTTTGATACCATCAATGACCAAATTTGGGCCTATGAGAATCCTTTATTTACCAGTTGCATGACAACACGTTAGCAGCAAAATTGTTGATGTAAAATTCTCCCACCTTCTGTAGTTTTCATTTCTTCTGGCAAGAGCTCGTTGTGTGGAAATTCCTCCCTTGCTTCGTTACGACAAAACTGCGGCAAGTACGACATTTTCGGCCTCTTTGTCGACTAACTTTTTGCTGTTATTTTTTTAATTTTTCGCGGGGGTAAACTAGATCTTTGGTGTCCGTGGAAGCTCTCAAAATCAATCTTCGTGGGACCGGTTCCAAGGGCCAAGAGTCTAAGTGCACGTCGCAACGAAGTAATGGGACCTAAATGGGATCTTAACTTGTGGGTCTGTTGTTAGGCAGAAGATCTGATCTGTGCNTGATGAATTCGCCAACCTCCGTTACTTGTGACATGGCGTAAACGTCTGTTTATCGTTCTAAGTCAGGGATTACAATACGTGTATGCGTTCGCATTTGTTCTGTGGATTAGAGACCTGATCCGTTTGTGCGTGGTTGCATCTAAACCACCGGTATTCGCCCATTTTTGTCTCCGCTGGTTAGCCAACGTCAAATGGTTTGATTGTGTGAACAGTGCGACAGGTCGTTGGCTCATATCTGAGAGTTGTGCAAGTCCACGACGGATATCCGAAGTAATGAAAATGCACGGTTTTTGCTAGTTGGGTCACCTAATTTGTATGCTGACGGGTCGCGTACCGCACCGCGCATTGTTCCACGTGGTTGCTGTCGGTTACGATAAATCTCAGGACGACTGGACGATGACGTGATTACGGGATATGAAAATCTTGCCCGTCCCGCTGATCAATGCTGATAGGTGTCGTTTGCCTGGTTAGCGGGCGCACCACCATCCGCAGCGCTGGTTGAAAACATTCTTTAACATGGTAGTGCGTCGTAGTCAGTGGCGAGCCCGTACCTGCAACGTAGTTGACTTCTTTTCCACAGAGCTCTACTGTCCTTTCTCTTCTTTTTGTTGTCACAATCGTAATTATTTGTTATTCTGCTACACTGTATGTCAGTGTTACGATTAACGACACACTGAACCACGGCCAAAAGCTGAAAATACCGATACTTCGACGCGTTCAATCATGATTCATTCCGGGATCCCCAAACAGTCAGTTTCCAATCTGCAAGAACCACTTCATAAGTTGTTTAAACGAACTCTCCGGGTCGGCACTCTCCTTAGTGCATGGAAATAAGTCACGGCCACTCCTATCTTCAGAATAAGTGGTCATCACTTTCCTCTTGGCTTTACCAGCATTCCGAGCAAAATGTTTGAGCGTCCGTTGAACTGCGCCATTCCCACACACTTCTTGGGAGGCAATGCTGTTTTCCTCATCTATCATAGTTCCCTTCCTAGTCGGTCGTACATAACAAACATACTTATCTTCGTGAATAGCCCGACGGTGGCTATAGATGGTTCTCATCTCAGCTGCTATCTTCTTCGAATTCGCCAAGATCTTCATCCGGACTCCCAAATAACCCCCGTCAAATACAGAACGCAGGCTCATTGTATCCAGGACGCATTTTCTCCCTTGGATTACCTCGTGTTTTGATAACAGAACCTTCACAGTTAAACTGGATCAGAACTTTGTCTCCCCCCATATTTCAGCGGAAGTTCTTCAAGGGTTATTGCTTGGTCTATTATCTGCAGTTAACATAAACGACCTTCCGAAAAGGTATTACTTGTGGCGTTGTTATCTTAGCTACATTTAAAAAAAAGTGGAATGCTGATGATTCCAACGAAATACAGGTTGATGTTGTGACTAAGTGCTGGTTGGATGCTTGGGGTCTCCCTGTCAATAGCGGTAATTGCGCACATGTCACTTGGTGGAGACTTCGTGGTTCACAAATTGGTAATCATGAAAGTTGATTTGAAGAATGATCTGGTATCTGGATATCATATAGCTTGTCTCTCGCCTATCATCATGAGATGGCTGCAAAACGGTGTTTGCTGCTATTGAATTGATCGACCTGATCCTCTTCCACGTAGACAAGGAGAAGCTTCAAACTTCTTAGGGGGTTTATATAAAAATGGTGCACGAGTCTGCCAATCAAGTCGTGTACGTTAACTTGAAGAAAAACCCATTCGCTGTTGAGC
>LOND01001164.1:74231-84322 GCA_014220965.1 Paragonimus kellicotti
CTTGACTGCCACACAACCACGAAGAAGAAAAAAAAGAAAAAAAAATAGAGAAGAAAAAGAGGAGGGGAGGGGAAGTGGACCTAACTACTAAAAATAGCTACGTCTATATTCAAACATACAACATCAAGGCGCCTACACCTTGCAAACAAACAACCGAGCTGTAAGTGAAAGTAAGGCGTCATCAGCAAGACAGCTTCCTTACGGCTTTCACTGCCCCGCATCATTAAGTGCACTCACTTCACAGACACTTTATACTGTCGTCTTGTAGGGTCAAAAATTATATGTATTACAAAAGTATAGAAGAAATATCGCGAATGACTAGAGGTGCACGGAAGAGAAAAGCTAGGTCCACGAGAATCCTAAAATCCTTGAAAATTGTTCACGATCTATAATTTCTGCGCGTAACCTCGTCAGAAAAAAAGAACGTTCGATACGGTTTGATCGTTCACTGCTGGACGGCATGTCGTTGAGGATGCCCACGCGAACCGTCTGGTTGTTCTCAGGATTATCGGCGAAATCCGTGGGCGGAATAAGATTCTCCAAATGTACCATAGTGTTTGCACGTCGTCCCCAAAAGTTCAAGTGTCCCAGGCGAATCAAACCGGACGGTCGATGAACGCTGACCTGAAACGGAAATGGGTAAGACTGCCTAAAAATGTGGGCCACCGGTGATATACATGAATGTGAAAGGTATTGATGTATGAACATTCGTACTGATACTAAGTGTATGTTCAGACAACAGTGCGCTCGATAATAAAATTACGAGCCAAGTAATTGGAAACAATGTTGAACAGCCACCCCCAAAAGAAAGGTAGATTATAGGTGGTGTTTTCGTAAGACATGAGGCAACATGCGAACAACTATTTCCCAACCTTATTTCATAGTGCTACGGCGAACAGTAAAACGCCAACGAATAAACATGGGCAGAGTGGTCAAGTTACATGTTCTATCATTTGAAACTTTCTCCCCAGTTGTAATGAGTGTTATGTGAGAACTAACCGATCCCCGACTACTAGGGTCAGTAAACACCATCTAGTGATTAAAACTGTAAACAGCTCATGTGATCGCCCCACTGGTCACAAGTCCGAAGTCCACCCACTTCGATTGGTTGGCGGCAACCAGAAAATGAAATCATACGTGTGATTTACTTCATACCACCAACACCTTCACGTCATATTTTAGGTGTAAAAAGTAGTTATATCGATTATGCCGCGATAGCACTCGGGCAGGTTTTGAAAAGTTAACCGGTATATGTTATCTTGTGATCCGGGATTGTGCATGTTCAAATTGTGTGAGGTGAGAACCATTATTGATGGCGAAATTATATCGAGCGTACAACTTCAGGCCTCTGTAATTAAAGACATTGAAAGACTGCACACCGTTTTGGACCACGCGGTTCACTCTCAAGTCACCTTGAGTTTTTGGAACTGACAGCCGTGACATTAATTCATCACATATCCCTGCATTGAAGAGTTATACAAAACAGGCTCTGGTCCGAGTGTCGTTTAATCCTGTTCACTGCTTCCTCCTAATTGCCTCAAACTCTGTCAGTTGGAAGTCTTTTTAACTCAATCCTCCCATTTTCAAAAGATGTGGATAGCATTGCGGTGGTTTTGTGAATGGGAGGCTTTGGTTATTAGTCTGAAAACTGCCCGTTCCAATCTCATTTCGGATACTTCCATCGGATGAGTATGAATAAAAACGAAACCGGGCGTGATGTGTTGGCTTGACAGTGAACACTTAGTTTCTGTGAATGGGAAATCAACAGGCAATCACACCGAAGACAGCGAACATTGCCTCGTGCACACGCATGCACATGGAAACCTGACGTAAATAAGGAAGTCTACAAAAACTGAACAAACCGTGGGCAAAGATAAGATTTGGGAGTAGATGTTGTTGACGGGGATCAGGTAAGTGTGAAAATGCACGCTAGAAGCGTAAGTAATGAGAGGTAATCAGAGGTTTGATAAATGCATATTACATGTTTGGAAATAGGGAAAAGTGTGGTCATCGGGTCCGGGTGAAGTAGAATAAAAGTATGTGAACGGAAGATGTTTGCATATAAAGTATAGGTGAGCGGGAGGCTCATACATGTGCGTACAACAACCAGTCTATCACAACAATTGAGCAAATGCACTTACGGGCACATACATCCGAACTGGATAAACTGTGGGGAACTGACCATTCTAAAATCGCATGGCCCATGTCACCAAACACCCACATCCATCCATACACCAGGTTCTCAGTATTCGGCCTTCGCAATATTTTTACAAAACGGAAGGGCTATATATATGCGATGAAGTGGCTGCCGATTATTGTGCACGCCGTATTTGGGCCGGTGCTTTTGTCAACCGGAAGCTCAGAGTTTTCGTAGTTGGGTCTCTTCTAGATTAGCAAATCTGCCAAATTGTCTGTCAGTGGTACGATTTTGATGCTCCAACAGTGGCGTAGATAGATTCCAGCGTGAATAGCCTGAGAGGCCCAGCCGGGGCAGTCAGTCATTTGTTTAGACAGCCTGCAATTCCACTTGTTTTGATATTCGGCTTTCAGTTTCTAATTCGACGATCATCTATTTTTGATCTCTATAAGGGTTTACTGCTAAAATCACTTACCATTGTTAAAGCTTTCGTCTCTCTATACAATACACGAATCAAAACACTTGTCTGCTGGGCCATCAGTCCTATATGCATCGCCTGTGGTGTGGGGTGTACATAACTGTTGTGTTTCTCGTTCACACACCGTAAGTATGGATGGACACAGTACAAACAGATAGCAATAGTTGTTTATGTAAAAAAGCAGAACTGTTCATATACAAGCGCTGGGACGTAGTAGCACTAGTGTTGATAGCACGACAAAGCCGTGTCGATAATCAACGCTCGTTTCTTAAACATGGACAGGCGCAGTTTCGCGATTATATACGGGTTTCTGCAAAATCAAACATCCTACTGTTGATGGCAGCGCCAGCGAGCTGAAACCCACTGGTAGGTTTCAATAACCTGCATTCAAGAGGTACTGCACAACAGACCTATTCCTGTCAACGTAACAGCCTTGTGCTAACTGATGTGAGTTTTTTCGTAAAACACTCGAGTCCCTTGGCAGACCACTTCGTCAACAAGCACTGTCTATGTGCCACAAAAATAGCAAAAAAATAGCAAATAAATAAATTATTGGTCAGGCGTCACTGCAAAGCCGAACCAACAGTAGCGCGAACAATTAAACGAATGATGCACTGTTAATCCGTGCGAACTTTGCGCGTATGCACTGGATCACCGGTACACCGGAAGACAATCATGTCTGGTCTGTCCGAGTCGAACGATTCGCACATCAGAGTGTCACAAGTTCAGCAAAATGACTACAGAGCTGATCATAAGTTTCGTCCACAACGCAGAGTTTCCTCAAGTTAGGCAACTGAATGAAAACTCGACCATCTTCGCTCATACCAGTTTACTCACAGAAACTGGTCGAGCCAACCGCAATGTTGTACATTAACACATAAGGCCGGTGGTACGTAAAGCACTCAACAGAGGGCCTCATCGCCAATGCCTTTGCAATTTTTAACTGTGCCGGACCATGAATGACACGAAGACGTCTCAAATACATACAAAGTTATTAATGTTTGTTATTCTGGACGGAAAATCGTCAAAACGGATTTCAATTCACTTTGTTTTCGAGTACACCGCGAGCGTGAACTTGCGTGAACCTTCGACGTGGTGTTCAAGATTGTGTGCTGTTTTGATCCGGCGGGCTATGCTGATTAGGACTTCCGGTCCTTCCAGGTGCAACCTTGTCAGACAGGCCAAAGGGGAGCAGCCAGACGAAAAGCAGTTACACTCATAGGATTGTATGTCGCACTACTGACCGCGTAGGAGTGCTTAGGTAGTGAGGCACGATCCTATGGGCATACAGCAGAACTATTTTTATAGTTGCGGCACTGCTGTCTTCCGTATCAGGAAGAAGGGGGTTAGAAAAGGTACCCTCAAACAAAGCACTCCGATCGCCCAACGGTTGACCGTGACCGCCGGCGTATTATCCAATACGGTCGAAAAACATCTATCACCCAAAAGCCCGATGTAGCTTTGAATACATCCACTGCGCGCAGCAGTGCTCAGAATCAGATATTGTCTTATTCACTGCACCCTCGGGCTAAGGCAAGCTCCTCACTGCCAAGTGAGTCAGACTTTTGAGTCATTGGCTCCGGGTAGGGTCCCCCAAGAAAACCCTGTATCCTGTTGTCTCGCAGGTCAGACTTTTGAGTCAGAGACTCGGGTGGGGTCCCTCAAGTCAACCCCTTCCGCGGCATAAACGACCGGGAAGTATCAGAAGTTATCGCTCTCCCGACAGTGACATTATTAACCCAATACGCACTTTTTCCATTTTGCCTTCTCAGTTTTCTATCTTCCATGTGTCCTTAGGTGATAATTGTTTTCTGAGGCCAAGACAACCGGTAAACATTGGCGCCTTCAATGTCCGCAAGTCGGTCAGCAAGCTGCTCTGGCTAGTACTCTCTCAAGTCTGGAGCTTGATGTGTGCTGCGTGTCGGAGACGCGAGTCTACGATTCTAGCACCGTTATCCACTTGAGCTCACCTCTTGAGAACAAATCTAAGCGCTTCTCTTAGGGAAGCATAAGAATGTTTGCTCGAGTGGACCCCAGTGAACAGTCACTTATGCGCTGTCAGACTTAATAAATCCGTTAAAGTCTGACGACGCAAATCAAAAAAGCATTGCGTATTAATTGTACCGGCATATGCTCCAACGGACAGCTTCCGGATGTTACCAAAGATGCGTTTTATGACGCTCTCGCTGACCTGAAGCGAACGAAACATTCAGACATCATCATACTAGCAGGCGATTTGAATGCTCAGCTTGGTCGTCTTTCTCCAGAGAAGAAGCGGCTGGGAGGTATGTTTGGTGTCCGGGCACAACGCACTGACAATGGCGAAAGACTGCTGCAGCTGTGCGCATCCCACGGTCTCTATATTTCGAGCACCATTTCAACACAGGAAGAAGCACTGTGTTACATGGAGACCTCCGTGTGCTTCTCAGCCGTGGACACAGTTGGATCATATAGCAGTCAGTTACAGGTGGCGCCACTCTGTTAAGGACTGTCGTGCCTTTTGGAGCAACCACCTGGACTCGGACCATGCTGTTGTGCGTGCCCGTTTTGTTTTGTCATTTGCCCAGAGGATACGCTCGTAAATGCAAGGTACTTAACTGGCATTCGAGCGAGGAGAGTGTGAAGAACGCTTACCAGGAGGCGTTGGTGAACAAGTTGCCCAGTTCGAATCAGGTGAGGGATCCTAACGAACACTGGGAACAAATCGCCGCAGTTATGAAAGCATGCTGTGAAGAGGTATGTTCCGAAGGAGCTGTTCAGTTGCGACAGAACTGGATTTCCGTCGCGTCGATAAACCTCATGAACAAGCGTCGCTCGATCCCACCTGGTTCTGAATATGATGACGACCGTCGAGAACTTAAACGCAAGCTGACTAAAGCTTGCGCAAAGACCGTGAGCACTACTTGGTCGAACAGTCGAAAGAGATGGAAAGGGCCTTTTTATCTGGGAATTGCAGAAGACCTTTACCCTTGACCGTGGTTGCACTAGTCGTCGGCTCGGTTTAAGTGAAACCACATGTAAAAAAGATGGTTCATACATCACCAGCCAATCGTACCGACTTCACAGATGTGTTATACATTTTGACGAACAGTTCAGCTGGCCTCAACCAGACCTTGTGGACGACAACATCTGAATGGTTAGTTGTTACGTTCCGGACAGACTTTCGTCGGAAGCACAAGTGGCCCTAGAGTTTAGTTATTGAGATGTAACAAGGCTCCTGGACCAGATCTCTCTCATCCTATTTTCAAAGATGATGGAAAAAGATTGCCATCAGAACTGACAAAACTACTCCAGACGAGTTGGGGATCTGAAGGGGTACCTCATGAGTGGTATTCAGTAATTCTTTGTTTTCAAAAATGGGCTCGAAGTCTATGTGACAACAACAGAGACACCACTTGTCTTGCATCCAAGTTGCTCACTAACCATATATTACATCGGCTCAATATGCCCACAGAAAGTCGGATATGCGAAGAACAGGCAGGATTTTGACTCGGTCGTGGATGCTTTGATAAAATTTTTACCTTCTAACAGGAACATCGGCACTCTTACAGGCAGCCGAAGACCATCGTCTTTTCAGACCTAAAGCTGCTTTTGATCCTCTGCAGCTGGCTCCTTCACAAGCGGAGTTCCAAGGGAAATACGTCATTCAGTTGAGATCATGTATGCTCATTCTGCAAGCAGGGTGAGGGGTTTATGGACAACTGTCTCGGTCGTTCTAATGGTGTTCGTCCCACTCTTCCTGTTCGTTTTGTCATAAACGACATTCTGGATGATGCACTTGAAGAATCCGACGACCTTGATGTTGAGCTTCTTTCCTGGCGCTCGGTTGACCGATCTGGAGTACGCTGATGACATTGTCTTACGTAGGCCTTCGGCTGAGAACATGCTGAACATGGTGAATGACCGACTGGTTTGTATGGAATGCGCTTCGCACCTTCAAAGTGCAAAGTGTTACTTCAAGACTGGGGCATTTCCACTCCTACTTTCTTTATTGCAGGTAATCCACTTGAGACTGTGGACAGTTTCACATACTTGGGTAGCATTATCTCGTCAGCTTGTAATATTGCTGATGAGATATCAGCGAGAACAACCGAAACGGGTTGTTTTTGTGGCGTTGAAAAGACGCCCGGTCGTCGCTGTAAAGGAAAGGTACATAATGTTTGCGTACGTTCTGTTTTGCTCCATGATTCGGAAATGTGGCCTGTTCGCAACGAAGACATTGGCAGAACTGCTGTGTTATCTAAGCCACTTAGCCCACATTAAGTGGACTGATCGCGTGAGCAATGTGGCAGTTCGCCGGCGCGTATTCCGGAACGCTCGGGATGCGCGATCAATTGGTCAACTACTCACGTTGCACAGCCTGCGATGGTTAGGTCACGTACTCCGTATGCCAGCTGAGCGTTTACCGTACCGGGCATTATATACTGAGACCACCAACAGTTGGGTGAAACCACGTGGTGGTCAAGCGACAACGTGGTCACGAAATATGAAAACCCTGACTGCTCCACTGAGTAAAGTGGGTAGGTGTCGCCTGCCTGGATGGGGTCCTCGTGATCACTCAAACCGCTGGTTAGAGACGCTATCCGAGATGGCGGTGTGTCGCAGTCAATGGCGTACCTGCATCCATACCATTTCTAGTTCTTCCGCTTAGACTTCTTTTATTAATTTTTAACCTTCTTGGTAACTTTCTTATTAGAGCTCGTCAGTAGTGCATATCCTTGCCACTGCCGGGACTAGAACTCCGGCCACGCTTTCATGAGGCAACCGTGTTTACCACTGCGCCATTGACCTCACATTAGGCACGACCGAATTATCATATGTGAACGCTCAACCACTTTCGCTTGTGAGTAATGATCAAATATCGCCTAGCAGGTTTAATGAGATCGGAGATTTCGACCTGTCTAGGAAGTCCTAATCGCGGAATTATCGATTGGAGTTAACAGACAGTAACTGTGTCTCCTCTCGAGACGATCGGGCAACCTGATCATTACTCACAAGCGAAAGTGGTTGAGCGTTCACATATGATAATTCGGTCGTGCCTAATGTGAGGTCAATGGCGCAGTGGTAAACACGGTTGCCTCTCGTCCGGTCGCCCGTGTTGTCCGCGATCCGATCGTTGTGGGCTTTTGGACGTACCTCACCGCCGCGTTGAGGTATTCCACCGAGAGTTGGAATACTCGCAACCTCCGATTTGGTCATCCACCACAATATTGACAGCTGAACCAGTACGACGTTGTAGAATTCCCAAATGACTCGCTAAAACCTATCGATGAGTAGTCAAGAGGGATGGACGGTTCAGTCCGATTGAAGAAAGACTTAGCATGGACCGGAATTCATCAGTATTGCTTATCGCCACAGGCATGGAGTGCTGTGATATACTGACAGCCACTTCAATGGCACTATACAAGGCCTGATCATCACACCCAAGCTTTACGCACAGATATCGTGACCAGAAGTTTGAAATACCATGACTTTACCTGAAACTTCTTCCGTGACCAACGAAGACACTATCCATCCCACTGCCAGTTATCCGAACTGAAGTGAATATGAAGAGCAATTTTATCTTCTTCAATACGTTTTCCCTCAAACCTATTCACCGGTTTGTCCCTGTGTGGACACATTGTTATCAAATCGGTCCAAAGTAGGCATCGTCAAGTTATGGTGGAAGACCTTTTCCATCAAGAAACAGCCAGGTTGTCTCCAAGGCTCCATTCTGACTGGTGAAGGCCTCTGACATGAATAACCCTTCAGTGCTACATTCAGAACACAATCCATCCAGATACACGTACATAACGGGAACCCAACAGAAATGTTTTGCTCAACCTGAGATGCCCAGATGTGTTTGTACCGTCTTCTGAATAGAGATACATTTTTATATTATGACCAAACTTTGACATGACCTTTCATTCGCACACATTTGATACAGAAGGCGTTGCACAGCAGTTAAAACAGACATAAAAGGATCCCTCAATAGAAAAACACCAGTGGTGAACGTTAACGTTTAACTGCCACACATGAACACGGAAGGCAACAGCAACCCAGTTTAACTAATGTGCAGTGCAATAGTTCAGTCCAATCAAAATTATCCCTGATTGTAATACGTTTCATAAAGTAAAAACGTCTTAAAAGAGAAAACCTCCCGGCGTTCATGTAAACAGCCTTACGAACTTGAAAAAAAGTAGCATTGTTAAGGATTCCTAAAGGGCGCTCACGATTCATAGTGCGAGTCAGCAGTAATAATCATTTTCAATATCCAGGAGGAAGCAAACACAACTGAAAACGAACCACCACTTCACGTGGAAAGTGCCAACCAATCCCTAGTCTCCGCAAGGCTGGTGCATGAACAATGACGAATTCTCAATTGCCGTGCCACGTTTGCATTTTTTTAGGCCATATCGCGCCTGAAATTGGCAGTCACCTGTTGGCTCGTTCTTGGCAGTCCCGTTGTTCTCGTTGCCGGTCACTTTGATTATGTGTCCCCAGGATTCATCTACATTTTTACAGGATCCGCTGCATTTTCTGTGTGCAGTCTGGCAGCATTCAGTTACTTCTCCACAAAACTCATCGGTGTGGTACGTCAAGTCAAATTGTTTCCGATTGGTCATCTGCTTGTTTCTTACCATCCCAAAAAGGATATCAGATGGAACGTATGTCATGTGTTGCTCGTACTCAAGTCAGCGGCCTCTTATCGATTTCATGCTACTTTATACTGATCAGATAAAATGGATGGACCTATCTTCCGACCAATAACCATTTTGTTCAGGGTAGCGCTAGCAAGTCATGCCCCATCTATCATAACCATCGGTCACTCAAATGATATTTATAAAACCAATGGTCTAGTTACTAAAATCTAGGGTTTGTAACACGTAAGATCAATGGTTTCAATCCATTTCCGGCTATTTTAATCTGACAGGTCCAAAAAACTACAGTCCCGTTCACTGGATGTTATCTTGGGAATGGTTCTCATTGAACGATTGCACTACAACCGTTATAATCTCTTGTGGTCATGACAAACCAGAACGATGAATCTGAGGTGGATTGTTCTATTCGCGTAAGTGAAGCGTCGGTTTTTACACCAAATATCCCTCAACTTAATTTCGTCGATTCACGGATTCACGAAAACTTATCGCCACGCTATACTAATTGTCCGTTTTGCATAGGCTACTGAACATTAAACGAGTAGTTCATGCTTGTGTGTGTATTTCTTCAGCCATTCTCTCAAGCTCACGCTTACATCAACACCATTAATCACCATTATAACCGTCATGAGCCTGACTAGAAGGTACTGTGGCTTGGGCCGCCGCTCACCTCAACAATGACGTGGAATATTCTAAGAAGAAATGTGACTAAGAAGCTTAGTGGTGAGTAGTCGGGGAGTTGGTTAAGTTCAAGTTGAACATCACCCATATTGGTCGCAGCTGTCGCATTCCCATAGACCTTCCAATCGGCCCCTTTCGAAAAGAAGCACTAGACTCG
>LOND01001165.1:17509-52147 GCA_014220965.1 Paragonimus kellicotti
ATCCGCTCGGCCAGAAACGACTATATCAGAGCCACGTGTCGACCGAAGGAGAGTGGCCAGATCCGAGTAAAATGCGTCCTTGACGCCGATGTCACTACAGTCAGTAGGAGCATAAGCAGACAAATGAATAAATTTCTGAAAGTTTTGCGTCTAGAGCTGGTTTTAACAGAACCTGCCAAGCGGACGGCACAAAGTCTACTGTTAACAGGAATCCAATCTACTAATGCGGCTGCGGCCGTCGTGCTGAGAACTATACCTACCCCAGCCTGACCTGTAACAGCGGCTGTGGAGTCACCCGAAGTGTATAACCAGTATCGGGTAGACAATGCGGGTGCTGTTAGTTCCATACGTTGACTACTGTCATGGATTCTAGTCTCCGAGATACAGCAGACGTCGACATGCAACGAGTCTAATGTTCGTGCGAGAGCGGCCTGCTGACCTATCTGTTTTAGCGTGCGAACGTTGAAGGCACCTATATTAATTCGCGTTCTAGGTCTAAGCAAGGGACGAGGGAGGCCTGAAGCTGAAAGGCAAGAGACGGAACTTACCGGCTCAGTGTTACTACAGTTAGCTACATCTGTTGTGGGACCTGTAGAGTAATTATCAGAAATGGAGGTGGGGAGGGGCCTGAGAGCTAAATTTGATAGGACAGTGGGGGAGGGGTCAGCAGTAGCATGTTTTCGCCTATCCACCCTGCTGTATGCAGCAGATAGGGCGACCCGGTTTATACTGCGAGACGGCCGATGCAGTATGGAATTACTTGTGTTGTGAATATTCATGGTTGTGTGTGGGCTGAGATACTGCCAGGACGCCCAGACCTAGACAGGAGAACGATTAGGGTTCTCAACCAAAGCCTTTGGCTCAAAAGCCTGTACCGCAAGGCAGCGGTTGGGTGGCAATGTACCAGAACTGGTACTTTTTCCGGAAAAAGATGCCAACCTTCTTCCAACCCCCAACCTGGAGGACCAGGAGACTGGTTTGTCAGACCTCTACCCATTGGCCTGCCTGGTATGAGTGACTATCGGTGTGGTGGCCACACCGTCCAGTTTAGCCCAATAGGTCATCGAGATGCGCAAGCCGTCACACCACGTCAAGGTCCAGTCTCGTTGTGACGGAACCCTTCGCCTCAATTCGGATCTTCCTAGAATTTATATAGGTCTGCATCCTAGACTGGGTGCAAGTATACACGCTTATTTGTCCGCACTTGGTCTTACTATTCTGTTATTCGTTACTTTATCTGGTCTAATTTTTTCGAGTTGGTCATCCACTTTTACGTATGTAATTCTGTTAACGTTGAACATTCACTTCCCCGTGGTGCATAGAACCCATTGTTGATTTGAACGAATCTGACGCAGCAATTTGCTTTTTTTTCACAATTATAGCAGTGCTGTAGTTCGGTCTAGTTCTTTTGAGGAAGGTAAGTGCACAATATGCTCGGAATGCTGTACGTCTTTTCAACTGATGGCATCCATTGGATTGGCGTTTAGTATATATTTCAAAGGTGGTCGCTGTTTGGAGCTACCAACTCAATTGAGACTTAGCCAGTTCCACAACAAAGCCGTGTATTTCATCCGACTTGATAGACTACTGGCTTTCATGAACCGTTCGTTTTCCGGGCGCTTGATTAAAGAATCAGACTTTCTAAAAAAAATTCACAGAAACAGTTAGACAATGGGCGTTTAACGCTGTTTTGAACGAAGGATATAATTTTTGTCTCAACCATGATCGATAACTATCGACCCATCGTTTCCGGCAAGGTTGGCTACGTACGAATCCGCTCATAGTAGTAGTTCAGTGGGCTGTACTTCTCAGAACACACTGGTGATGAATAAGGATGAAAGCGCAACCTTGATCAGTGCTCCATGTGAGCTGTTGTGTGGAATGTTAGTCTCTCTACGTGTGTGGGCAATGCTAAATCGTGATATACTGGTGTCTCTTGTTATGAGTTATCACATCTCTTCCAACATCAAAAGTTTTGGAACGAACAAGATGGCTCTTTGTGCAGCAGGGGACTTTTTTTGTATTAAGCCAGCTGCGACTGTGTATTTGTTACAAATGATAGGAGTTTTTATTTTGAAAATTTTCGACGCATGACACTTTGTCATTGTGTTTAAAAGTGGCCTATTCAGTAATACCTGTTTTCTCTTTGCATTACTGAGGATCTTTTCGGGATACTTTGCTGTGCTTTATCAAGAACTGGCGATCAGACTTACTTCAAGAAGGATGGATTCACTCTTAAACGGGACTGTTTTATGGATACTGTTTCCCTCAACTTCCGATTATAGCTGTCAAGCATGTTTAATGGGATTTAAATCTTGTTTGTGCAGTAGCCAACCAAACTTTGATACCGAACTTATGCTCAAAAGAGTGAACCATTAAGACATTACATTTGCTTGCGATGATGGCCGTTCTAAAAAATACAATGTTCTTTGGAAAACTATCCACATGAAATAGGCCTGCATTCGGAATTACATTCCCTGAACTATCGTCTCCTCAATAAGCGCTGCGCTATACACACAAAATGGCTGCAAACATTCATTTCTTCGTGTCCGGGTTTGTATGTTGGAATCGTAGAAGTGCACCTAATATCCCCCTATTATATCACTGTTCTAAACCATACGTTTATCGGCTGAGAGTTTCGTCATAAATCAATTAATTAGAACATGACTATCGAACTGTCTCAGTTGTTCACGTTCAGGGGTGGCGTTGGTACATCACAAATTTTTCCTTATTCACTAGGTTTAAACGTTTTCTCGGTTTTGTTTTTTCTCATTTTATCGATATCGTCTTACAGTTGACACTGATCTCCTGGATTGCACATGGTCACGGGTTCGTGATTAGATTACGCTGACTCGTCTTGTTTGAATCAGGACTTTTTTCTCGCTAATGACCAATTACAGAAGGGATAACACGTGCTAACTCTCTGATTGCACTGTTACCATCGTTGACATCAAGCGGTCTGTCAGTGATTATTTAGTTTGGTATGCTTCCTTGTAGTATCTTAATTGTTCAGTGGAGCTAATCATCCAAACTACCCCAGTCACATGTGGTCGTGGATTATATTGCTGAGATTATTTAGGCTCAATTTTAGCAGTGCTTACTCTACCCACGTGTTCACTTGCATGCCACACACCTCCTAACGTAAAACCTGGAATCTCTTTTTTATGGTTTCTGTAATTTTGTATCACACCCATGCAACGGTCAATCAATGTTTCTTGTGCTGTAGGCGTCCTCGTAGACCTAAACCATCATCATACATTTTGTCAATCCAATTGATCAATACTCTCTATATTTAGGCGTGTTTAAACGTGAATCCGTATTGTTACTACTGAGTTGTGATTCATCACGCAAACGGATTTCATAGTATTTTTGGATGTGCCCACTTATTGAGAGCATCATTTTTTCTTTAACGGTAAGTCTATTAAGCTTTTGAACTTCTGCAGTTCCACATCCAGTACTCTCGCCATCACTGTTTGACATTTGTTAACCGGATACTTTAAGCACATCATATGCCGGCGTTTTCTACCACTTTTGCAGTGAAATCGAAAAGCATACATACACACCACGCACATACAAATAAACTATGAAGAACATATGCAATTTAAAGACAGACGAAATGTAGGTGTAGATGCGTGCAATAATTAGTTATATGTTGAATGTTTGGATTGAATTAACCGAATACATTATAATTGTCGCAGCTGTCTATGTGTACGTAACTCGGACAGTTAATCATTTACCATGGTGTTCTCGTTATGAGCGTGAACTGTTTGTCGAATACTTATGTTGGTGTGCTTTGGAAAATGGAGCTGAGAGTAAAGGACTTTATTGAAGAAAGCTATGTTTCCATTCTCTCCGTTTACGAGTGGTCAGTTTGCCAAACGGCAAACGCCTGCACAGCCCAGCTTCGTATACTGAAACGCGCACGGCCTCTTGCAATGTTTACTAGGGAGGGAATCGCGACGATCTTGTCACGTCCCATTTGGGCTACCCAGTTTTTGTATAGCTGTAGTGAGTGATACATTGAGAAGACTGATCGATCACCGAGAACTCAGATTGACGAACGTACATCAAGTTGACTGTGTTCAATGGAAGATTGACAGTGCAGGTTTATCCCCACATGAACGAAACTAAGCTTCCCTCATTGCCAAGCACTTGATTGTAACCTGGGCACTGAGTAGCTGTCCTCATCGCTTTCGGTTTATTATTCAGGAATACAAATGTACGTACTTCGTGGGGACACTGTCGCTCTTGCATTTTGACCAACTCTCCTGTGTGTGCACAGGTAATTTGTACTAATTTCCTATTGAGTCAGAGAAAAATTCCAACGATCAGTTGTTTTTATTAATCCAACATCTGATTGTTACAACTATAAGTTCAACTAATTCAAAACCGTATGTAAACGAAGAAAGGTTTAGCAACATTTCCCTGGATGATGCAGCACTGCAGAAGTCTAACCAGTTACGGTCTGTCCAATCAACTGATGAATTACCATTACTAACGACGACCGGTTTGGGATCCCACACAACAGTTTGTCGTAGAGTCACGATTGGGATTTGTGGTCAGAATGTTGATTGGTGATGTGGCCTTTATTCACGGTGGCTACAACGTTTGCGTGCAATTCCTGTATGAATAAACAGTTGGATTGCCCAATGGCCTATCTGAGGTGGTTTACCGTAACTCTGTAGGATACCCGAAAAGACTGGATAGGGTAAACTCGGTTGTCAGGGTAGGCTAGGTTTGCGAAGACTGCGTTATCGATGGATTTGATCAAATCAGTCCGGAGTCACGCTGAATGACGTTCTGTGACCCACTCGGACAAGCACCTCATCGTGTGACCTACAAATTCCGCTGTACAATAGGGAGGCATTGAGTACACAGGCAAATATAGGTTGAGGACGGGAAGTTTGTCTTTCAGGCTCAATGTGGGCAGGATAAAAGTTTCACTCACAACCTTACCAATACAGCGACGAATATTTGCTTTGTAAGTGCATTAGACCATGTGCTGAAGACTCGCTAGTTTGTTAGATCATGGCTTTCCTGGTCGTTTCACTATGAAACGACCCTGACTAACTAACCCTGACCATGTCCATTACCAAGCCAATGGAAGGGGTGGGGTAGAAAGCCATTGTATTCCGTCACCTCCCCAAAAATGATGTTGCAATTAAGACACCCAGCCGTCCGCTTTATCGGACTTTCAAATGCACATTCCAGGTGACTACTACACGGCTGTTTCACCGTATTCCCTCTGAAGATATTGCGTTTGAAAGACAAACTTCCCATCCTCAACCTATATTTGCCTGTGTACTCAATGCCTCGCCTATTGTACAGCGGAATGTTGTAGGTCACACGATGAGGTGCTTGTCCGAGTGGGTCACAGAACGTCACTTCAGCGTGACTCCGGACTGATTTGATCAAATCCATCGATAACGCAGTCTTCGCAAACCTAGCTTATCCGGACAACCGGGTCACCCTATCCAGTCTTTTCGAGTATTCTACAAAGTTCAGGTCAACTACCTCAAGTTGTTCAAACGGTAGTTGTTACCAGCCTCTGGCTTCATCGCTAGCCGATTTCGCAATGCAATTGCTTGTTCAAACAAGAAGTTTACGCAAACTTTACGGTTACCGTGACTGAAGTTTGCACACACCCCACACACACCAAAAAAATCCCGACTTACTGCTGTATGTATTTCTGACCTAATCATCCTTAGTACTAATGATTCCCATTTGAGTTTACGCTGAAATTGCACCTGTCCTGGCACGTGAACTTGTTTAGGTAGTCACAATAAGTCAATCCGAATATACATTGTTCTGTATATCTGCACATGGTCCCCGAAAATCCATCTTAAAAATCACGGACCAAACAGGTATGTTACCGACCGATCACTAAGATTGCACGCGGTCATGTTGGCCGGGTTAGCCCATCGTGCGCGCAGAACTTGACTCATCTCGCATGCAGTCAAATTCTGTGTGGCTTACGTAAGCCACGTTCAGCAAGGTCAGATTATGTTTGGGTTTCTTTGCTGTGCTAACATTGTACAGTGCTGATGAGGACAAAATGTGATCAATTTTTGTGAATCGTTAGCGTATGGCATGCGGGGAACTAGTCGACATTGGATGAAAACGTGTTACTTGTTAGCACGAAAACTTAAAGTTTGTGATTGACGCGTTTACTGAAACATGGTCGTTTCCTACATTCCTTTAAAATTAGCTATCCGAAAATAACAATCATCGGAAATCCCTTTGTTTCTCGACATGTTCTGGGTTGACTTTGTGACCGTACCTCATACTGTACAATCTAACTACCATTAAGTAACATAGGGTTGTCATGCAAACACCCCATGTGTACCATCCTTATCAAGAAGCATCGAAAAACAGAAGTAGATTGGACGATAGCGCGATGCATGTGGCGCATGGTCATGCGGGGTCGAATTATGGAGACAGACACTTTACGTCATTGAGATGGAAGACAAATAGGCAGGCGTCTGCGATACAGTTCACACACACATGTCACAGAGTTCGGTCGCAATCTACCAGTTCTGTTCTGTACGGACCCAACCAGTTTACCTGTGCATGATGAGCTGGCGACACCGTCTGATTGAATGTTGCGGCAATCTCAGCAACCGATCGTTTGCTCCCCTTGTCCGTGTTTCCCGTTTTGAATATGCAATGAAGGGGTGACCTTGATTATTTGCCTTTTGTGTTTCTAAATTCTGCCTCTACTCCGTGTATTGTGATGAGATTGGATTAACGCGGTTTCCCATTTGGGGAACCTGCGGCTAATCAAAGCTCACATACACACATTGTTGAGAACGGAACTGGGGTAGATCAACGCCAACCAATCAGAACGGCGATTATCTACTACACCGCCTTTATTTGTAACGGGGGATTGAAACAACTTGCCTGAACGTGTTTTGGATTTTACCGGTCAAATCGCTTACATCAAGGCAGTGGGAAGTAATAATGCTGAGGCTTGTCGCTTAATCAATCACTAGTGTGAATACTGTTGTTTCGCAAAAAAGGTCCCGCCTTTTTAATAAACTAAGATCGCTCTGTGCCGCTGAGACCGCTGTTCTGACAGTTTTGACTCATTAACTGAGTACATGAAATATAAACTCTTGGATAAAGAATTAGACACAACGGTTTTCAGCGTTCTGCTCACTCATGCCAGAAATGTACACTATATCCTCACGGAAGAAAAAATGGTCAAGTCCAGTCATCTACAAACAAGCACAAAGCTGGCATGAACAGGAGCACGGCTCGCGCTCTTGATTAGCTAGGTTTTTACGTCTTCGTGTACGTGCCTCCGGGCATCGATCACATAGATGATGTTTGTCGTATACTTTCTACTCTTAAGTCAGTCGAACGTCGCATGAACCCACCAGATGTGTCTCCTCTCCCTTGGACCGTTTACCTGACGTCTTATGTGGTTAGACAAAACCAAACAATGCAATCAGTGTGAACTTACAATGATAAGGGCAGCATTTTTGTTGCAAGATTACATCTTATGTGGAGTTCTATTGCCCGGCCAACTTAAAATTCCCGGCCATTCTGGACGAGCGGTGTCGTCTGTTGATGTTCTTGCAGCAAGTCGTCGTGGTTAAAACGATTGCTACCTCACTCCCCAAAGTTTAACAGATGGTCGTTCATACATGCGCCATCACTGTTGGGAATGTTCATATCGTCGCTGAATTAAACGCACTGGAGTATATATTTCACACGAAATGGTTGACGAGCGCCATCGATTTCGATTCTTCGATATATCAGCCAGCATCCTTAACTGAAGGTGCTCACTGTCCTTTGAACCATAACCAGGAAAGCGGGAGCCCCCTGATGAAGCAAGCTTTAGCATGAGTGCCTTCATATCCCGGATCAAGTCATGCGCAGACCATCAGGTGGTCGCTTCCAGCCTAAACCACCACTCGTAAACAAGGCACGAAGTGGCAGATGGTGAGTTGACACTCGTAAGATGTGACCAAGCCAACGCAGCCTGTAAGACGACATCAGTATGCTCAGCAGTCAACAGTGTCTATTCGTCCCGAAGACACGTGGACGAACTTCGTTATTGCCGATATAGTGTTCCTACCACATGCTGCTAATATTTCGGACAATGATGGTCGGAAACGGATACTCTATGAACATCCTCCGCGCGAATGGACCAGGTTTCGAAGCCGTACAATAGGACTGCCCTTACGGTGGCATTATACACTCGGCCTTTCACAGAAAGACTGAGATCATGCCGACGCCACAGATGGCGTAAGTTGGCAAACGCCATCCGAGCCTTTGCTATGCGATTTGTGATCTCATCAGACATTCCACAGGCGCTGATACAGCTCCCAAGACACATGAACATCTCGACTACCTCCAAAGGCTTACTACCAAAGGTGAGATCGGGCGAGTTCTGCCAATTTTGCAACAGCACCTTGCACTTATTATCTGCGAAGGCCATACCAAACTTACGATCTGAGGCCTATAATCTGTCTAAAATGTTCTGGGCTCATTGTGAACCATGAGATTAGAATGAAGTCGTCCGCATGCTGTATTTGTCGAAGTCAAACGCTTGGAAACAGTTCTACACCGTCACATTCGCAGTCTGCCAGGGCGCACTCTAGGATACCGTTTACCGTAAAGTTCAATATGGAACGGGAAGCTGGTCGGTATTGCTGCGCCCCATTTGAGATGATAGAGGTCAGCGATACGCTGCCCTAAGTCTTAACCCTTCCCGAGGTCTGGCAGTAAATTGCTTTCAGAATATTCATATACTTCTCGGCCATACCCTTCCTAGACAGACAATTCCAGAGTGAAACTCTGTCAACTGAATTGAAGGCCTCTCTCATGTCCAAGTAGACAAAATTGTTAGCCTTCTACATGAATGACGGAGTTGAAGCATCTGGTGAAATGTGAAGATGTGATCAATGCAGCCACGGTCGGGCGAAACCCAGCTTGCTCGCACGGATATGCCGTTCGCGCGTTTCGCTTAGTCTGCAAAGTACAATGGGTGTATGCGGCTTCTACTCAATAACAATCGTGCTAGTCCTTCGATGATTTGCGCACGAAGTGCTTGAGCCCACGTTTTGAAAATGAGGATGACATTAGTCAAACCCCAGTCATTTAGAACGGCTTCGCTGGTCCAGAGTTTCTTTGATAAAGTCGTCAGCTCCCTGACCGAGGCTTGGTCCCTATCTATAAAAAGAGCGAGAGGGAGTTCGTCCTTTGGAACTGCTCAGCCTAGCGTCCTAAGCGTCCCTGCAAATTACGAATAAACTCACTATTGGTTTCGTAGATTGTCTCACGCGCATCGGGTTCCCTGCTACCCGTCGCTCGGATTTGATAGAATTGGCTTTGAGGGCTACCGGTAACGGCGGTTTATTCCATCTCGATAGTGCGTTGTGTCCACTAGACATCGCGATTCTCCCATAGTTGCATCCGCAGGTCCAGGCGACTAGCCTTGCTAACTGAATTGTGCCACCTGCTAAACGAAATATTCCGGCGAGCGCAAAGAATTTTGAGAGGTCGCATGGAAACCAAGCGGCTGGCAGGTGAACGATCAGTACTGCCACACAAGGCAGCACTGCATTTATGCATCTCATACCGTATATGCGCTCAGAATGATTCATTATCGTCTGATGGGTGAGGAATTAGACCCAAGGCAAGCGCGCCCTCTTAACTGTAGATCGCTTGTATCTTTGCTAGTTCAGATATGTCAGCTTGTGGATGACGATTAAATGGCCTCACATTAAGGCGCAGAACAAACTTGGCGCCGACCAGTGCATAATCGAAATCCACAAAGATGCTCCAGATTGACTTGCAATCTTGGAAACAACCATGCCACCGATAGCTGACGGCTATGTGGTCAATCTGTGTTCCATGACTGATTTAGCTTTGCAGGTCGCCAGGTGGATCACTGACGCCTGGAACGTCGAAACTTAGTACTCGACAAAAATGAACCGTTATCAGCACTGAGTTGCAACAAACTTTTACCACTGTCTGCTCGAAGGTGACCGTGGAAGTGTGGGCCACCTTGGTCGCGATGGTCAGCAGTTAACCTGCCTAATTGGGCGTTTATTTCTCCAACCAGTGCTACAGTGTCCGTGTGGTGTGCACAAGATAAGTAGGCCGGAGGTAAAAATCATCTTTGACTGCGTCTAAACTACACTCTGCAAGAGTATATGCCGCAGCAACAAACAGGCAACGTTTGTGACGGGCGCCTCTCGATGCTCTAACCGTACCTTCGAATCTGACAGCGCAAAGGCAGTTGTTGACGAGTATCCAGTCAAACAGCGCCTTCTCTGCGTATGCGCTTAGGGTGGTTCCAGTCTCTTTTTGGTCAATGGGTTGAGCCGCAGAATCTCCAGGCAAGTGCGCATTGGAGTGACCGAGGAAAGTAAAAGTTGTAGCATTGGGCTAGACTCCTAAAGCCGTGTTTCGGCAATATGACAAGGGTCTCCACGGTACGTGCAAGATCCACCTGCTGATCTATTTGCATAAGTGTTCGAGCATTGGAGGTGGCAAGCTTAAGTGTTGTTCGAAGAGCAGATTGGGGATTTTTATCTACCTGGCAAGGATACCACCGTGAATCTTGTTGGCTATGAATTCCGTCGAGAACAGTAAATGAAGCGAGTCACTGGTGTGTGTACGAAAACGTGATTGGGGGATCACTAAATGAAGAGTTGTTTGATAAAGAAGGAAATTTGATGTTGAACACTGCTCACGTTTGACCAAAGCCTTCGCATTTGGACATACCTCTGGCAAACCTCTTCCGAAAAGAACCACTGTACTCGAGTTTCGCTCTTGTTAGAGCTTGGCGCTAGTGCATACTTTTGCTACAGTTGGGATTGGAACGCCGGTGCGAACTGTCTAGCGCCGTGCTGCTTATAATTGTACAGTGTGCTACTTCACATCGTATGAACTTATGAATGGTGACTTGTTTTTTCCCGAAGGAACCCATTGTTTCAGTCTGTCCGATTTTACTCGCCCGACTTTCGATCAGCTCCCTTACACATCTGTAACATAAAAATGTACTATCTTCAACTGTCATTGTGGACAGTTGCGTCAAACCTTTGTTGTCCCAGGGTACGTTAAAGTCAGTACTGATTTCATTTTATCGGATAAGTCTGTACAAGGACAAAACCGACACGCGTTACACATTTGTACTTGGAGGTGTCCGTTGATTTGTGCTACTGAATTATTCTGTCCGTGTTCAACTCGCCTCCTATCTCTACTGTATTCTTGTTCCCCTGTCTGTTTTCCAATCGTGCGGCTTCGACTGTCACTCGTTTCTTTTTTCTTTCTTATACGGTAGTCCGTGATTGCACTGTGTGAGATGATGGAGTTCTACGAATCTTGTACCGAATTGTGTTTGGCCCGAAACGTGAGAATTCGCGAACGTGGTTGGAAAGCCGTTGCTCGGCTAGTGCGAAAAGTAAGGAAACTATGTTTAAGCAGTCATTTGGAACTTTCTTCTCTGTTAACTATGTACGCGTCACTGATGTTGTTTGTATCCCGTCAAGAAATGTCTTATATGGTCAAGTTTTCCAATTTTAACAGCCACGCCATGAGCAGGTTTGTCTTTAGGATTTGGTAGATTTGCAATCCTATGTTCCAGATTTTAATTTGAATAGATTTATCGACAAGCACGCGAATCTGCTGGTCTATGGTTACTGATTCAGGCATATTTGACTGAAAATTCGGATCTACCATAATGTTGGTTCTTCTTTTTATTGTTACAGATGTTCCTCTGCTGTATAGTTTATCGTTGTCTAGCAATCGGAGGACACCACAAACATGATTAATATCTCGGTTCGAAAGCTGATAAAGTTATCACGAATTATATGGTTCTGTCACATTTCTGATCAAGTTTAATAATCCGAAATTTTAATATCTTACATATGCACCCTTAGGTATAAAAAAACGGAGAGGTTGATTTCTATTGTTTACTCCGCACGGACATACGTTTTTTATGTGATCCACATTGTTTCATTGTTACGTATATGCATTGGTTGAGTACTCACCCATTTGGAATGAGTGAGGTAATTTGATGTTGCTAAGATTGTTACAGTGTAGTTCCTTTGCGCAGGGTGTGCTGATGGTCAGGCACTAAACTAATCGGTGATCGATCAGAAGGTGAGTGATGATCGTACTAGTTGGAAGGATGGTATAGACATTCTCATAATACTCGATGATGTATGTACAGGCTACTGTGTGATAAATTAAGGGAAATGAGTTAATTGTGATATTATGACGTGAGCCGACTACTGTTGACTACACCGTCGGTTCATGCAGCTAAAGATATGGAGTTGCCGGCTGTTTCGATGTCCGGTGAGCGGATGAAGATGATATGTAAATACGAGGAGAAAATGTCTTTTTGTTGTTGCATTAACTACCGATATTTTTCAAATTGTCTATGTTCACCGACCACACTGTAGCAAATCGTTTTATTCACTCTGATCAAGTGGTTACCCAGCTAGGACAACATGTCTGTAAAAAGTACAGCTAAGTTGATTCAGGGATCCGTGCAGAGTGGCAACGTCAAGCCACTCCATTTTGTTAACCAAAAGTATAGGCGTTCCCAAACAGTTTTAGCAACCCTTTACATCTGCGGTGCTACCAATTCGTCGATCGATCGGTATGTTTCCAATGTGAAACCGAAGCATTGGATGCGCAGCTCGTCCTTTCCGATCACATGTTCAAGAGTTTATTCTATAATGAGAAAACTCAAAATAAACTTAGCGTATTCTCACGTTCGAGGTTTTTTCTTCAAATCACTAACATTAAGTGTTGACCAAATTTTCATCCTTTCCTATTTAGTGATTGTCATTTGATCTCATTTCATTGTACTCGTTTTGGATCTACGTTTGCTCGATGCATTCGATCGCTCGTGTCGAGTGACATGAACGGGCAAACGACTATGAGGTTGGGAAGTGTCTGTTTGATAGTGAGTGTTTTCTTGGTCAATCTTTAACTATACACAAACTTGGGTGGTTAGGCCCTGTACTAAAGATGCCAGTTGGTTGTCTGCCATCTCTGACACTCCCTGCTGATGCCGCTGGCGTAGGTTTTGAGGTGGACAGATGGTAACTTGGCTTAGAGAAGTGGAGTTACCTACCAGGTCTCCCTGGTTGGAGACCTCACGACTGAAAGTCGGTGACTGGAGACGTTAGAGGCGATGGTGGCCGATCGGGCTTGAACGTTGTTCGGCTGCTACGAGACGCTGAGGGCCGTAAGGAAGCTGTTTTGTTGATGACACCCTACTTTCACCTGCAGCCTAGGTTGTTTGTTTGCGAGGTGTAAGGCACCTTGATGTTGAATGCTTTGAGTTTGGACATGGTTATCCGCACTATCTAAGTCATTTTTCTTTCTTCTGTTTCGCTTCCTAATCAGGGCTTGTTTCTTCTCTCTACGGTTGTGTGACAATTTGACATCGGTGCGTGCTACGGATGTATTAACGCCTATGATGATGATGATGTGCATAGCCTTCTGTAGTATTCAAATTCATTTTTGTTTACGTGTGTTTGGTCTCCGAGTTGGCTGTGTATCTCGCAAAATTCTCCTTTCCTTACACGATGACCATCATAGTGTAAACCTTTTCGGTCAATGCCAGCTAATCCGGCGATAGATGCCAACTCTTTGTATATCAAGTTAACTTGTCGATTGATACTTCAGAATAAAACCGTTATTAGCAAATTACACATCCGCTTTATGTTTTTATAGTTTCCATTCAGTTGCGTGCCCGTTCTCTGAAATGGTGGCTAACGTCTTTTTAACGCTTATGGGGTAGTTACGTTTGGCTCCCGAGTATCTCCACAAAATAGCTCGCATCCTAGTCGACTTATTAATGCAAGTTCGGCTACCTGTGTCCTATTTCACATTTTATGTTTAGATGCCCTGCCTCAAATGGTTGGACTTACGCTGCGTCTATTTAAACGACACAGATGTGCAGTCACTGGCTCATGCTGTTCGCTCCCAGGCTATGTCTTGCCGAGCAGAGATGAACAAATTTTGGAAGTCTCAAATGGCCAATCAACGACTTCGCTTGAAGGACTGTACTCATAGCAACAGCGCGATGGATGTTACCTCAAACCAAGAGACAACAAATGAAACCCAGGCACTCTGTCCAGCTTCTGAAAGCGCTCCGTATGTACCTCAGTTACCCTACGAAGGACTTCGTGGAATTCATTTAGGAGGTATTGGTCTTCGAGACGTGGCACTATCACGGCTGATTAATTGTGTTCGGCTGTCTTCAATCTGTGATCTGAGACTGAATAACAATCGCCTCGGCCCGACGGATGCTGTCTTCCTCATTCCGTTACTTCGCTACGGTGCTTCACTGCGATACTTGGATCTAGGCAGAAATCGGCTAGGAGTAAGTTGACACCAACTTCAGCTGGCTTTTTAATAAGATGTATTGAATGTATTTACCATCCGGAATGCTGTTTGAAGTTTCCCCTCGCTTGTTTTTACCTCCAGTCGTTACTAACACTAGTTTCCATACTCAAACGTCTCAACTGACCATGAGGCAAATATAAGTCGGACCCAAACTTCAACCCTAGGTATTGGAAGGAAGTGAACCAGAATGATGAAATTAATAGACAATTTTTGCAGAATATCCGTTTGCGTGCCCACACAGAAAGTTAATTTATTTCTTGCACCTTTTTCAGCCGTGAACACGTACCACTGCAAGTAAACTGAGCGAATGGTTAGGGAGAAAGAATAATCAGGCTCGGTCCCCTGGAGCTTCATTCGTCCGTTCATGACGGTCATGAGCTCGACCAGAAGATACTATAGCTCGGACCGCCGCTCACCTCAACAGTGATGTGAGGTAACCTAGAAGATAGGATAAAAGTCGATAGGACGAGGCGTGGTGGAAGAATAAGAAATGATGTGAATGCAAGCACATCACTAACTGCGGCGGATTGTCCTCTCGGATGGCGTTTCTAGCCAGCTATCTGAATGATCATAAAGGACCCAGCCGGCCAGGCGACACCCACCCACTTTGCTCAACAGTCAGGCCTTTTCTGTTTCGTGACCACGTTGTTGCTTGACCGCCATGTGGTTTCACCCAACTGTTGGTGGTCTCAGTATATAATGTCCGGTACGGTAAACGCCCAGCTGGCATGCGGAGTACGTGACACAGCTGTTGCAAACAGTGCAGATAGTTAGCTAGTTGATCGCCTATCCCGAATGTCCTGAAATACTCGCCAGTGAACGGCCGCGTTGCTAACGCGGTCAAATCTGTCAATATCTTCCCCACACATGCATCATGTTTTTGGATCGAAGAACAAAACGAGACGCATACAAACAGTATATGCCCTTCCGTTAAACGATAGTCGAATGTTTTCTCCACATCAAAGATGACGCAGGTTGGCAAAAGCAACTCGTGTCTTTGCTATCCTCGCTGATATCTCATCAGCAATATTACAGACTGACGAGATAGTGCTACCCAAGTAGGTGAAACTGTCCACAGTTTCAGACGGATTACCTGCAGTTAAAGAACATGTGTGTGTGAATGCCCTTGTTTTAGAATAGCACTTCGCACTTTGAGGATGCGAAGCGAATTCCATACAAACCAGCCCAATCAGTTGCATTGCTTAGCATGGTGTCTGTCTTCAGTGGAGGAGCTTAGCCGTACGATATCATCCACATACTCCGTGTTGGGCAACTTAGTCACATAAAGAAACCTTACACCAAGTTCACTAGATTTCTTAAGGGCGCTCTCTAGGATATTATCCACGAAAAAAGTGAACAGGAAGTGGGGGATCGGATACTCCTAGCGAATACCACTAGAATTGATGAACATCCAAGACAAGTTGTTCGTTCGCTCTCACTGCTTGCAGAGTGAGTGTACGAGACCCTCAACACATTCATTTATTTGTCTGAACCTCATTTACAAAGGTGACAATTTCAGATAGGGTTATGAACAACCGATTCACCGGCAGTCCTTCGGTCTAAAAATATCACGACCGTCAGTTTCTTGTAAGAGAACTCATGCTCTAAGATATGGGACAGAGTACAGACGCGATCAGTACACTCTCCAACGGATTAGACTCCTGTCTCTCCTTCATATGTCTGATTTTAAAACATCGAATCCCTTTCAGCCGTTTGATTAAAACAGCCAGAAGACACTAATTACGGTTGGACTTTATTTCACACAATCTCATCAGTCGTAAACGTGTGACTGACCATGCAAATCAGAAAACAGCGAGATTTAAATAATATGCTTAAAAGCAAAAATGGCACTGGAACGTAAGTGATACTCACAGCTAACCTCACTGTAAGAAAAGGCTGACAGTCAGTTGTTTCTGTGCACATTAAAGCCGCCCACCGATGGCTGATCAACAAAAAATCTGCATATTTGAGAATTTGTAAATTGTGAGCAATCATCAGGACCGTAAACGAAGATGCGATATTGACACTGTGACCTGTGGTCGATAAGTGCCTTGCAATGGATGAAGCGGCGTTTCGTCCTCGCTGAATGTCACTCACTAGCGGGTGGGTTACGACATCTCCTAACTACTTTGAAATATGCTCCTTGGCCCTGGTTTCAAGCGTTCTTTCTGTTCTACCGATGTAAGCGTTTCGGCAACAGCAGGAAAATTGATAGATACAGTGACTGGTAAAAAACGTAGAACTTCGTTTTTCTGACCGGGGATAGAGTTAACCTAGTCGTTTGTGAGAGCGGGAAAAGTCTTACTGCATTATACACACGTTTCAACCTAGCACTGATCATCTTTCTAAAGGTGTTCATCAAACTGCCACCTTTGAAGGAGAGTTTGATGTAGACAGCTTTTTTAGGTACTCCACAGTTGCATTTTCCGCAGGAGTAAGTTTACTCCATTTCCTGATGAAACGTTCCCTGAAGTTGTTAGCTCAACGCGTTTCATGCAACACTATTGGCTCAACCTGTAGTCTATTCTCGAAACATATTCTTAACATTATAAGACAGCGTACGTACTAGTGACCCATTATATGCAACAGGAGCAAAATTCATGAAATTCATGGATTGCCCTGTCAGTGTTGACTTTCGGTACATTGAAATTCCGCTAGATCCATTTGATCGGCGGTTAATCAAGATATCCAAGAAGGGTCGATTGTTTCCTCCCACCTACATCACCGTTACTGGGAAGACTTGGGTGGACAGAGTTGAAAGTATGAATCGCTTTTTTATTTTCTTCCGTATTTTATCCAATCAAGCACGTACCTTCACTGTACCGTTTGTACAGATTCAATTTGTTCATGACTGAAAATATTGTCTGCCCAACTTTAGCTCTAAACACATGCTAAAACAGGTCCCAGTAGATTCCTCATAGCTATGCCATTTACTTGTCGAAAACCATTACACATAAAATAAAATCTCAAGTTTTTCGTACAGCGTAAAAATAAGCGTTTTAAATAGCCAATAAGTAAATGGATTTGAATAAACGGTAATCACAAGGGAAATCTATCGTTCCACGTAATAGTACATTTGTGAATAAAGACTTGATATTGAAACAAATCGCGTCTGTGGCAATGTCCATATTTTCGATACATGGCCTAACTTAGAAAGTCTTTCAAGTTATACACAACTAGTTTTTGGCGAAGAAGTTTCAAACTGTCAACCATCTCATCTCTTGGCCTTAAACAACCTATCCTTATCGGCAGATGTGCGAATCGAAACAAATAACTGAGCATACAGATTCTCAACCTGGACACCAAGTAGGGTTCTGTCTGTGTACATTTGAAAAATTAGTCCTATTGAGAGTGCTCCAACTGAGTTCGTGATAATGCAACAGATGATAGATTGAGAATATGTTTAGATAGGTCTCTTGGAAATTCTTGATCAGCTAGGTAGTCTCTCAACTGTCGTCGTAGCTCTTCCTATGTGGCCCATTTTAGTAATGAACGATACTCCCTACCATAAGCTAACCAAACGGTTGAACTGTTCCTCAAAATTCCCAGCGCACTTGTCAGGTTGGCGTGATTAGTGAACCATCTTTTCGTAGTTCGTCTCATCAACACCGACTCCGTGGCCAACACAACCGCGAATCAGGCAAAGTAAGTTCCTGCCGTTCCCAGGTAAAAGAGCTCGATCCATCTTCGACTGTTCGACCGAGTGGTATGTACGACCCTTGCGCAAGCTTCAGTCAGCTTGCGCATAAGTTCTCAGCGGTCGTCATTCTTTTCAAAGCCAGATGAACTCGAGCGGCGCTTGTTCATATGGTTTATTGATGTTACGGATGCAGTTCACCTTAGACTGAACAGTTCCTTCGAAACGTGCTTCACAGCTAGTTCTCGTAACTGCTGCGATTTGTAACCTTTATTCGTCAAGTTCACTCATCTGACTTGCACCGGGGAATTTGTCCATCAAGTGCCTCCGGGTAAAAGTTTTTTAGGCTCTTCGCATAAATGACAACTAATTATCTTGAACTTATGAATGTACAATCTCAGTGCAAATGGCTGAACAAAATGGGCACGCACACCAACCTGATCTGAGTTCAGGTGTTTGCTCCAGGTCGCACGATGCTTTAGCAGTGACGCTACCTGCAACTAACTGTTACATGATCGGGTTGTATATATGGCTGAGACGCGCGAGACAGGTCTCCACTTCACTACCTGGGTACTTCCGCGCGATCAGTAACGCAGCTGCTTTTCATCTGACAACTTCTATTTGCCTGTCTGATGTAGTTGTACTTGACCAGACGGAAGTCCTAGTCTGCATGGCTCTCCGGAACAACACAGTGCTCAAGCCCGACCTCCGTGTCAAAGTAACGGGACAGGTCAGGATTTCATTGAGCCACCGTCACGTCGGTTAAGAAAAACACCAGAATTCATGTAACTTTTAATTTCCTTTGGGCACAACAGAAGCTTATGATGACCAATTCATACTAAAGAGGCCACGACTACTGAGGGTCATCATTTTGTCTGTCTCCATGTAAATACAGTTGTTATAAGAGAATATTAACGGCAATGATCGAAGTATGACGAACTAGCTCTCGGTGATTAGAGTAGGTCCGCAGAATCATGTGTACTTCGCAATTTGCATTATCAAAATAAGTCATTGTACCGGCGTCCTTTCGAAGCAGTTAGTAGAAGGCTGTAAGGCTTTCTGTCTCAACGCGGAACCTCTGAAAACAGAATGGAACCTTTTTACTAAAATGATGACGTAGTCACCTCTCGTGTAGGAAATACTCCGTTCGAGTTTACGTGATGAGTAAAATGGCACCAATTCAAGGGTTTCTGCACAACTTACGGAAGGACTTAGAGTAGTAATAAACAACGGCAGAAACCACCTACTAGTTTATTGTACATAAAACGAAAGCGTTTTTATTCTCACACTCCCTAGTCTTACACTTCAATCCTCTACCAGAGACCTCAATGGCGAATGATATTTTCTACGCGTCAGATCGATCAACGTGATACGGAGCCACTTTCTGCTTATCGATGCATCCGTGGCGTATTTATAGCAATTCAAGAATTAAAGATTGCAACTTCCAGACGGGGCCACCATCTCGATAATCACCGGCATTTGTGCATTCGGAGCATGTTACTCATGATACCAACCCCACATTT
The DNA here is from genome assembly GCA_014220965.1 of Paragonimus kellicotti. Taxonomy (NCBI): domain Eukaryota; kingdom Metazoa; phylum Platyhelminthes; class Trematoda; order Plagiorchiida; family Troglotrematidae; genus Paragonimus; species Paragonimus kellicotti. Next base: position 37,052 of record LOND01001165.1, read on the forward strand.
GTTCTTGTCGTTATAAAACTCAATAGAGACTCACTTTCTCTTTTGTCTTACATCTAACTTTCTATTTAGTGCGTAAGGAATATATATATATATATATATATATATATATATATATGGTGAGGTTCACATTGTCTGCATTGGACCTGTGTTACTTTTTATGCCTTGTGTTTATTTTGATACATAGGATGATGGTTGCAAAGTGATTGCTAATGCACTGGCCTCAACAGCGTTTGCAGTCCCGTCCGCGAATCAAAAGGCACCAACCGGCCTACATCGATTGGATCTGTCCGAGAACCAGCTGACCGATGCAAGTATGGTTTTGCTAGGTCGTGCCATTCCCTGCTGTGCACGTCTCACTTGTCTTCAACTGTCCGGCAATCCGAAACTTGGTTGTTCCGGCCTGCACAATTTGCAAGCCGGACTTATTCGTTGTCGTCGGTTGAAACGGCTGGGGCTGGCCGATTGTGGCATCCAGTCAGTCGGTGCGGTAGCTTTGGCCGAAGTGTTAGTGGACAAACCACGACGACTAAGTTTTATTAATCTTTCGAATAACTGGATTGATGCAGCTGGATTATTGGCTTTGGCGCGTTGTCTTAGCTGCATAGACCGACGGGTTGTTTTATCGGGACTTCGCAGAAATCCCGCACGAATGAAGTCGTCTGCTGTCAACGGAAATGATCGGTTATTGAACTCTGTGGCCAAGTTAGCAACCACAAGCCCTCCGCACTCACCGCAACCAGTTGTACGTGCACTCATATTGCATTCAACGTTGTCTTTTCCTTTTCTGTTGGTATATAATATATAATGTAAAAATTATTTCGATAGCAATTTTCTGTAACTCTACAGCCATTCTGTGTTCACCATCCCTATATCTTTGATACTTTCCGCCTTATAATCTAGCAGTTTTTATTTACACGTTTTACTTCCGAGAGAGGCATATTCGAATGCGTTTTTTCACCTTTCCTTCAAATTATTTCAGTGAATCGTTAGAGTTTGTTTCTGTTGTGGAATAATCTAGACATATTGTAACTACCGTGACCCTGTTTTGCCAACGTGGCTTCCTCTGCGTACTGGTCCATGCATCTTGTAGTTGTGCACGCCTGTGCAGTGTATTATCATCTGACTGGAGTCGAATGACTTCCCGTCGATACCGTTTGCCATTATTTCCCCATTTCGATCATCTGACACCCCGATATTGAAACGGATCGTTCAATTGCTTACAAATGTTGGTTTTAGTGATATTGATCTTCTGGCTTTTCCCAAAGCTTGTGTGTGATACTTTATACTTTTGTCCTTCGCTGTAACGCGATGCATCTCTGAAATAATCTGTTCATTTTGTACGATCCTTTGTTGTATATATCATAACCAGTGGTATATATCTTGTTTGCAGCCTCCTTCCCAGATCACTCCAACCGATCCGTTGTATCAGTCCTCATTGGACGACCTTTTGAAATTGTTAGACAGGATCAACACAAAGTTCCCGAGAAAACCCCGTGTCACCAGTTCGCGTTATTGTCAAATCACGTGTCCTGGCACCTCGGAGATCTCATCAGCGTGTTCCCAGTCTGGTCTACACAACAAAGACACTCAAGAAGAGTTGGATCCGCGCTACTTTTGGGGTGACAGCAGTTCATCTGATGACGAAAATGATGTAATTCAACCAACAAATAAACCTGAGGTCTCGTTTGAAGGAAAGCCCTCCTCCGCAGCCGAAACTTATCCCGTGATGGGAATCTGTTCGAACAATGATTCAGAGCTGTGCTTGTCCACTTCTGGTAATACTACCTCACCTAACATCTCTACAGATGAGAGCCAGGTCGCCGATGGCATTGGTACGTTCTCAGTCAAATTTACTTGCACATGTGCGCGCGTTTCAAGTTGTCAGTAGTATCATCTACAAGTGATTAATCTTGACTCAATTACATTTTTCTTGGTTTGGCGCTGGTGGCACCATAATTGTATTTCGCATTTAAGCCGGCGTCAACTTCCTCCATAGGTATAAAGTGTTTCCTTTTGCTCTGATATGGTGTTATTTCACAAGTTTGGGTTTTTATAATCGGATTTTTAGCTTATACGTGAACTTGTGGGACAGAAGTGGCAGAATTGTCTTTCTTGTTTACAACTGTTCTGTTACGGGCGAAAACTTCTGCCCTTTGTGCCATCGGTTCATTGAACATAAATCCTGATGGGACAGTTTAGACCACACTTATTGCTTGTTTACAGTAGACCGAGATTGACATATCAGATGAAAATTCGAACTCGCAAAAGACCAGCCGTCTTCATTTGATTAATTCGATCGTGAAGCAAAAGCTTGTAAGGTAACACCATCGCCCAGTCATTTCTGAATTCACATTGTCCGTACAGCTATCAGCTATTGTCGATGTTGTTGCTTCAAGACTTGTATGTCTACACAACCTACCTATCTTTACCACGATCACTTACTTGTGTATATTATGTTCGGATTGCGTTCCAGTAGAAAGTCAATTCGCTGTAAAACATGTCAGCACAGACAAATCACTTTGATACGTATTTGAAAACAATAGTTTCTGATCCGACATCTCTCTTTCCAGACAGTATAGAGACATCTTCGAATGCCGTTTTCTTCACCAGTTAGCCTGTATAAAGCAGGCTGGTTGTGTGAACAACACAACTGTTAGTCGGTGTGTTTATGAAAGCTCTCCAAGATCGAAACGGTTAACTGAAGTAATGAAAGTGCACCCCCTACACCGGGGTTGCTCACCATTCACATCGATGGTTGGAAAAACTCCCAGATATGATAGTGTATCGCACTCTGTGACCCGTATCTGTTAATTTGTCTCCTCGTCTTTTTGAATGTTCTTTCAAATGGTTTATTTCCTATATTCGTACTTATCCATTATTGCACCATAATGTTGACTATCTCCAGTATCAACCGTAGCCCTATTCATCGTACCGTTTGTTTGGCTCAACGCTGAATACGTACACACGTATATGTTAGACAGACTGTGGACACGAGATCCAAGCCAGTTAGTCTGGTGACATAAACGCAACTGTTAGCAACCTACATCATTAGGCAACCACTTGAAAACCAACCATCTTATCAGTATTTTTACCCGGTCATTCCAGGTAGATAACACAACAAATTCGACATAAATGCGGGTGGTGGCAATTTTTTGATGTACTACCCAAGGACAGCTGACTTCATTCGGATTAAGGTATTAAAACGCCATAATGTCTGCTACCGTCCCACCTGTTGTTTTCAGTAGTGTGACTCCGAGGATATTTCCTGCCAAATAATCGAACTGAGCTCTTGTTCTTAATACGCTTTCCTTGTACAGTTGACCAGTGTTGAACAATCTGGATTTGTTTTTCGGCTTGTCATCATGTTTGTGTACGGATGCCTAGTTCCACTCCCTTCGAAGTACTGAATAGCCGATTATTTGCAGCCATCACGAATGTCACATTCTGTTTGTAATTTGTTTATCGTCTTTGAAAAATCCAACTTTGATACGATTCAGGGTTGCACATCGACTCTCGCGAGCTAACTATTCAATGGAAGTAGTACATTGAAGGTTGTTCGTTTACATTTTTGTTTGCCTAGATTCTCCGAAAACTACTACTGTAAGCGATTCTGCTCGCCATTTCGATTACTCTTGGCACGCCGCTTCGCACATAGAACCATTCACTGATTGCGAGCCCCATTTGGACAGTTTGATCGCCATTCCTCTTCATTAACCGGTTTTCGGCCCACGGATCCACTCTGTTCATCTGGCTGTTTGCCGGGACAGTGCGTCGCTCATTTCGCCCCCTCTGCTGTTGTTGTGATTGCTTGATTACGAATTCCACCCGGTGTGCTATTTTTAGTTGATTGGTTTTCTAACCCTCCTCCTTCACATTTGCATTGCTTTTTATGTGCGATCTTCTGAGCGCAAAACACTGTGATATCTACTAGCAGGTTGTGATAACGGTTGCACCCGCCGTCATTTTGTGCTCAGTTAAATTCTACTCTAGCCCCGCCCACTCTATTTTCACTGAAGTGTCTCGTGCACATTAAAGTAGAGCTTCGATTTCCCCACCATTTGATGTTTTCCATTTTCCTTGTTTAGCCACTAATTTTTGGGTCATGCTTTTCGTTTGTGCACACATTGCTTCTCACACTGGTTTGTTCCATTTGCAATTATACGACTTTGCAATTATTGTTGTGACTCAAATTTATCACTCGTCCTGTTTGGGCTTCCAAGGGGTCAAACGAAATAAGGTTTGTATAATCACAATCTCGTCTGTTTATTATCTGCAACGTGGCTTCCGGTTTGAAAATAGAGGTCAAATCCTGCACCTATATCCTATACACGGCTTGTCCGCTATTCCATTTTTCTCATACTGGACCTGTGTAGGCTATCACATATGAGTACTCGCTCACAATTCAAGCATGCACAAACCATTAATACTGGGGGCTACGTCAGATGTGATGGTTGTTATTTGCTAACTGGAAACGATTAGCGTACTAACAGTTTTTTGTGTGTTTAACGTCACCATTTTGGTCCAGTGTGTTCTGACGAGTAACCGTTGTCCTGTATTACCTCAATTGCTGCTGTCTATCTAGTTCCCTCGCGATATCATCACCATTCACAGCAATGGATGTGTAGTTGTTACCGATACTCATCCATCATGCAGCCATGAATAGCAAATAGTTCTAATTCAAAGAGGGAAAGGATAGGGTTTTTATTTTCCCAAAAAAATCACTTTAGATTACAACTGTCAAACGAATTGCAAAATAGAATATAGCTCACAAACTCGTAGTCTTCACTATCTCGTTTATTTATACTATGGAAAAAAAGAGATCAAACACAGACAGTACTTCTAATGAGACAAAATGAACCTTTGGAACTGGTGAGGTTGGTACATACAGTAGAACAGTATGATAACGAGACATATATGACCAAACAATCCATAGCAGCAAGTATCTTGACTTAAAGTTTATATCCTTGCCACTGCCGGGACTAGAACTCCGGCCAATCTATTCATGAGGCAACCGTGTTTACCACTGCGCCATTGACCTCACATTAGGCACGACCGTTCAACTTGAAATTAACCAAATCCCCTACTACTCATCAACAATCAAAATACCGCTCGAACAAGTCAATGATTTCAACTTGGAGAGAAGTCCTAGTCGAGGGGTCATCGATTGGAGTTAACAGACAGTAACTGTGTCTCCTCTCGAGGCGATCGGGCAACCTGATCATTACTCACAAGCGAAAGTGGTTGAGCGTTCACATATGATAATTCGGTCGTGCCTAATGTGAGGTCAATGGCGCAGTGGTAAACACGGTTGCCTCATGAAAATGGCCGGAGTTCTAGTCCCGGCAGTGGCAAGGATATGCACTACTGACGAGCTCTAATGAGAGCGAAACTCGAGTCTAGTGCTTCTTTTCGAAAGGGGCCGACTGGAAAGTCTATGGGAATGCGACAGCTGCGATCAATTGTGGGTGATGTTCAACTTGAAATTAACCAAATCCCCTACTACTCATCAACAATTAAAGTATATACTTCTATTTTTGTATAAATCTGCCCGTAAGTCGTGTTTTCTTATGTCAAGTTCAGCATTATATATATATATATATATATTTAATATATATATATATGCTGAAACGGGTGACAGAAAATCAGTAATTTGTCTGCCGTGGTGTGTCCGACTTACCAGGTTGCGTTTCCATTTCATCAAGATCTATGGGCATCACATTCTATACTGAAGTGGCACTTACTTGTCACAATGACCATACTACACGCTGTTATTGCATTTTATCTTAGGTAGAGCGTAGCGGAGCTGTGTGTAACGTTATTCGCTGTTTACGCCTAGCTCACAGAACCTCGCTCATCTTGTTCTGACAAACCACGCTGCGCTAATGTTCTCGACCAATCCAGTGAGCACTTGAAGTCATGTAACCCGCTGATTTTAATTCGATGCGGGATCATGATGCAAACGTTTCTCTTCCGCAACTTCCTTTGGTTATATTGCTGCACCGCTGATTTAACTGGAGTTGGCTGGACATTGTTCATTTAGCAACCGCACTGACTAATGATCGCAGCTAACGCTACCTCATTTCTAATTTATCCAGCGATCTGTAGACCTCTGTGTACGTCTCTCTCATCTCCATTCGTTCACACCAGCCGGAGTAGAACAAGCAAACCATATGTCCATTGCCTATCCTGCAGACCGTACGCCTAAATTTTTAGTATCTTTTTGTCGTTTTGGTTCCAAAAACTTCGTGCGCCCCCTACAAATATACATAACGAGTGAGTGGTACAGACGATGAATTCAACTCAACGTACCTGACTCGATTCGTGGCTACGAATATGAGCTACTTACTTGCATCCGCTTAACACCTGTTGGTTGCACGAACCTAACTGTACTGTTGTTCGTCATGTGAATTTTATGATGAACGTAACTATATGTTAGGATTATCAATCATTGCTCCTTATGATGAAACTCTATAACGTTGTTCGTTGAGACGACCACGAAAGCCATCAGTGAGGTATCTTGCGGTTAGCGATTCTCTTTATTATAGTGGATTTTATTGTATATTTATTACGTCAGTGTGTGCTTTAGTGTGGGAATATCGGGGTTTGTTTCCAAAAACAGTAACCACTTTCTATCCCGGCTGACATTTTTGATTGCCGATAGATAAGTTGACGCGTAACTATTGTGCATTACGAGATATTGATTACCGTGGCGGTTAGTCACTAGCACGCTTTGAGTTCTTCGCTTCTCCATATTATCGGAAGTCAGAAAGCTTCATAAACATGTTCTGAGAAATTAGCGGTGTTCGTTAACCATTTACATTGTCATTTAGCACTGCTTATAGACGGTTGCCACTGATTTTGTTCATTATGGCTGCCTACTACTGAACGCTTTGTTCCTTTCAAACTGTCCACACAAATAAAGCCTTCGAATGCTACCAAGAATGCATTGTAAGTGCCATGTCGGTTGTCTCTAAACAGACAATGAGCGTCCACGAAATTTAACCTAGAAAAAGACGTACCCTGGTTTAATCCGTGTTGTCCCGCTACTGACTGCAAAACCCTATATACTTCCGTGCGTTTGCTGTTGATTTATAAACTAGTTATCGTTGGTTTCAGCCTGATATGCGTCGTCGCGAAATCTTAACCGGTTTGCTGCAACACTAATAAGGATCATGAGCGAACCCGAATGAATTTATGCCATGTGTTCACGCGATCTGACGCTGGAACGCGCTTTACCTACCTGCATTGTGAGTGGCAACACTAGTGTAACTTTGATGGCAACGCCCAGTTGTTACTTTGGACCTTGCGTTTTTCTGTGTGTGCTTCGGGTTGTCTCACACTGTTGTTACGAAATTTGTAGGAGCCTTTGCTTTCTCTCGTTATCGTTGGTAACTTGTTTAAGATGATCGAAAGGCCCGTCTACCTGCTCTTGGAATTGTCGGTGACTGCTCATTTTATCCCATAAGTCCACATCTCGCACAATCTGCTCGGATGATCCCTTGATCACCTAGAAAAAAGTGACCTCAGTTTTTTAACGAACAATAAGTCGTTGTCTGCGATTCGTACCGGTACTTCATTGCTATCTAATCGTTAAAAGAGGATAAAGGGCAATCCTAGTTAAAAGATGAATGAAAAGTTGAATGAAACTTAATTCATACTGTCCACCTACAACCTGGAACTAACCAGTTGAATAATTCGGCACCCGCAAAATTATTTTACAAGTGGTGCAACGATCACGCCGTCGAACCCAATTGTCTCCTCCATCTCTGTTTTAGCATCTCCAGTCATCGACCTCATTCTAAGAGGGCTTGAACTGTGAGACAATCTTGATCTACATTAACTGGTTATCATCCTTTATCGACGTCAAACCGTCATTCACGTGTTTCAAATCAGTCGGCTGTGGTATTCCTTAAGTGCGCCTGAGGTTCACCGATCAGTATTCAGTATGAACAGAACCTGTTGACTATTATACGTCACTGCCTTTGTACGTTTTGCTGACTGAAGCACGTCTTTCGTCTGTTAATCTATTGCTTGTCACATCGTGTTCCGTTTTAGTGTGCCAATATAGGCTGGAAGCGACAATGGCCTTCACCTGAAGCACATGTTTCAACATCATTATGGGCAATCTCTGCATCCTTGCTGGTGTCTAAATTGCAATAAACGCCTGATTGTTGACACTGTTAGCGATAAACAGTAACCGTGGGTATAAAAGCGCATGTTAGTTTCGGTCTTCCACAAATTTATGTTTCCTCTAATTTTTCGCCATTCTTTGATACTTCATTTTCATGTTTGTCCTAAGACTTTCTCTTTACGAAATTTTGTCTGTGGAATACTGCTTCATCAACTTAACTATCGTAAAATCACCCAAAAAATGTCACGCCGCCAGCAATTCAGTTACCAATGTTGTACAACGAGGAAGGCTGTCATCGAATTACCAAAGAACGGATTATGTTGGTGCATTCCACTTAACATTTTACAATATGATGTTGGATGCGAAGGTCCAGTCCACTCCCGAACCCAATCATCATTATTCAGACATTAGAACTATTAGGACTGGGTTAAATCAGACAACGTTGTTTGTTCGTTCGCTTGTCTATTCGTTCAAAAGCCTCTCGGATTGGCTAACTCATTTCGAATACTACAGAGGGACAAATCATTAATTTTGATGAACTCAAACAATGCTCACAACCTATCGATTGTCCCGATCGAATTCTTCTTTGGAGGTCATGAACACTGCTCGTCTTATGAAACTTTTTCACCAGCCTTCGAAGTGATCTACGGGTAACCGATCGCGTGCCCACATGTTAGTGGTCTCCCTCACATTTTCATCGAAAGCAGCACAAATGAAAGCCAGTTCAATGGGCTGTTCGATCGTCAGATTACTGGCACTTCATTTACTGTTTTCACAGTATGACTGCAGTACTTCATATCAGAACTCATAAATGACGAGACAAACATAAAAACACAGCATGACTTGCCCCAAATTCTATGAAAAAATTATTAGGTTTTGATCAGTCATTGAGTAATTTGCAAACCTGTTTCGATCATGAATTCAGCTTTTTATTATCTATCGTTTGATGAAAGAATATGATGGCAGCACAATTCATTCGGGAAATATCGTATTTTTACCCTGTCCATTTGCACTCATCGATGCACGTTGGTTCTCAGTTCAGCGCTGACTTTCAAATGTTGAAACGGATATACAGACGTATATTGGTAGCCCGGTGCTATCGGTCGTGGACCTTAGTGACCAAACATTGAGACGATGGGACCGAGTTACTTTAACTGAAATGTGCGTTCATCTCGTGCCGGTTGGAATGGCTGTGGTTACAACGGTGTGCTGAGGTCGCTCGCTAACTCGACTCGGTTAGGAGGCCTATTCGTTGTGTAAGCCCTTTGATCTGGACTCGGGATTTTGGCGCCGGGACATATGGTACAAGATAAAGCTGTTGAATTTGTCAAATTTTGCTTAATCACAAAACTGAACGTATTGCATGCCCCTGGCTCTAGTGTGAATAACTGCACGTGATCCCCCTGTTCCGTTTTAATTCTCGCTTTTTCCCGTAAATTGTCCGGCGGCGGTGGACATTGTGGACTCATCATCTACCCTGTCGCCTTGAGGAATATTAAGAACACCAATGCACTCATGTAATGACAAACAGCTGTCCGATATTTGTGCACCGTAAGCACCCGACCCCTCAGAACGCAAGTGTTCGTTTGATGATTTAAGTTCGACGTCCACTTGTTCCTAATCGGTTTGTAACTAATTTCGCTGTTTTGGACATCTATTTGTAAGTCAGTTGCTCGAATTAAAGCAATGAATCTAATCTCCGAATTTCGCGAATAGTCCTGTCTAAGTGTTGGACTGCCTCTGTATGGTGACAGTTTGAGTTGTTCTTCCCGAAAATTATTGAACTGTTTATCCGTATAGATCTAAGTGAGGCTAACAGATTGTAAACGGGCTGATTTGTCTGGTACATATATTCCATTGCAGCTCGTCTGTGTCAGATTAGATGGTAATGTTAGATCCTTGCTTGCTAGATTGCGCCTAGCCATAGTTAAGTGTTCGTCGCGCGTACTACAACCTCATCTATGGTCTAATGATTGTCTTGGAGTGAGCTACCGCGTATCAGACTGGTCGTGGTATAAAACACTGGTCGTGTGTTCTGACCAACTTCGTCTTCTGATAGTTCAATGGACAGTTATGGTTGTTTTCAGATTCCCCAATTTGAGGTTGTATAATAAGCCAGGTGTTAGGAATAAGTGGTTAATATACGTGACCAAGTAGTGGATGATTTGAGACTGTTTCACCAATCTCAGTTTATGAGTCCGGCTCACGTGTCGAGCCCTGGACAAACTTTCAATGGCTTCGTCTGTAATTTAGTGATGTCTTATACATCAACCTCTGTGAATCTTTTCTCGACAGTGTTTTGCTATCCGTTTGTTCCGTTTATTTGACCTGATGCGACCAATAATTTCTGGGCACTTAAACCAAACTGGTTAGTGAATGCTGTGGACAATTGTGTCCCGCAACATCGTCTGGGGTCTAAGAACATGTTGAACACGAACCCACCGTTTGTAACTATTTCATGACAGTTATATATACGACCTTTCCCTGTTTATCAATGAAACTGACATACAGACTTTCAGTGAATGGTTCATGCTAGTCTGCCTTGTCATTCTCGGCTGTATATTAGAAGAAAAATACAGCGAAGAAAGTCATCGTTGCTTCGGTCCTTGAAAAACGAAAGCATTTGTTTAGAAAGCTTACAGTCCGAAAAATGAATACAGGTTGTGCTGAACAAATTAATCAAAGCAAGACTGTGTGGTAGTTCACGTAGCTACAACAGATGAACTGTTGTGGGGCATGCATGCAAAACCAATTCAAAGGCACCGGAGCACTCGCGAGTATGTGTAAAATCGGTGGATTTATGCTGCTTGCCCAGAGACTCCATAGAACAGAAATGAAGGGGAAAATACCACAACGGCTACCATCTTTTTTGCCCATTAACTTAAGAAAGTCGGACAATTGTTTGTTCCGGTTTAGATGCAACAGGTTAGACTCAGAGCTGGGACATCGGCTTTACATAATATATAATGATAATGAGGATAAAATAGTCTTTACAAAACAGATACGCAGAACACAAAGTGAAGGGAAAGCAAATTGCAGGAACTGACTAATTGGATAAGTACGAGAAATGAAATGTTTCGTAGCACGCATGTCGGAATTCCAGCATTACCGTGTGGGTGTGTTTGTGTTAATGACACGAACGAAAGTAACGTTACGCTGCTGAAAACTTAAGTTACGCCTCATGGAAGGTCACCGTCCAACGAGGCAGCCGTAGTACAGGTCATTGCGTAGTCTGTGTGCTGTAAGCATGATATGAAAAGAGGAAAATTCGTTTTGTTTCTCATGTTATCTGTCATGATCTCGGAACACGTGCCGTTTGATGTGCGAATTGATAGTATAGAGTTCGTAATTCATGAACATAAATAGAAAACTATCGATTGGAAGGGTAAAATAGCACACAATGTGCGTTGTGGTGTGACATAACCTCGAGATGACCGCCAGTTAGTGATTCGCTTGAATAGTAAAATTTGTTGGTCATTGGTGTGAAGCAGGCTCAGTACAGAAGTGGTGTGCAGCGCGAAACGGAGACCGATTTGGTTAAGGGTAGAGAAACTCGGACAACAGTTCCAGTCCGGATACGGAGCAACAACAGTTGGCACTTGCCGGTAGAAATAGCTCTCGTACTGGCTCCCACTGGTTGGACAAATTGGGCTTCCATCGCTCGACCAAAGCGATAGTTGAATTGGTTTCATCGCTCCAACCTCCCATCACATAAATCATGCCTTCCAGAATAGCAATGCAAAAATTACTCCGTTGTCTGATCATTGAAGGCATAGTCTGCCACTGATTCGTCTCCGGGTCGTAACGTTCCACTGTTCGCAAACGTTGCAAGCCGTCATTGCCCCCGATGGCGAATAAGTATCGATCATAAACAATTACACTAACACCACTTCGGATATTATGCATCGGAGCGACTATGGACCACTGATCTGTGCGTGGATCGTACACCTCGACCGAGTCATAGAAGTGATGTCCGTCAAATCCACCGACTACATAGATTCGCCCCATAAGTGAATCGGCACCAGCATCACTGCGTACCTGACGCATTGGAGATACAAAGGCCCAGTGGTTCTGTTCAATATCGTAGCGTTCAACTGAACTGAGCCTATGTCTGCCGTTGTGTCCGCCGATCGCATAAATCACATTATCGAAGATACAAGTGCACACGTAGTTGCGTTTTTCATGCATTGGAGACAGAAACTTCCAGGTCAGGTTTGTCAACTCAAACACTTTCAGGGTCTGTGTGGGCCCACTCGAAACGTAACCTCCCACAACATATATACGAGTTTTGTAAAGTACACAACCTGAATAAGCATGTCCCTCATCTAACGCTATTCCGTCTGTGACTACGCGGCGCCATGTGTCCGCACGTGAATTGTACACTTGGATCGCCTTTGATGGCCCAAAATTGGGATCATCTTGGTTCCCCTCCCAGCCACCAACCACGAAGATTGCGCAGTGGGGCAGGCGAGGTCTGCGCAAGTAGGCGTGTAATTCCATCTCATCGCCAGATCTTTGAGTAAGGGAACCTGCAGGATTGACGGCGAGTTCTTCTACAGAAAAACGTGACATCAGAATAATGGGACTGCACGCAACCCAGATTGTTTGAATCAAGGGACTGGCCGAAAGCCGATCAAGATCTTCGTGCGTTAACCTCCCGAGTCTTAAACATTCCAGCAATTCTGGCACGTGCGGCTTCCGTTTTTCCAATCTGTGCTGCACCCATTTTTCCATTAGAGAAAACAGTATCTTTTCATCTGGACAATTCAATGCGTCCTCTTTTAACAGTTTCCTCAAATCTTCAGCCGCCAGTTCCAAGAAGTCCTCGGTTTCACTAGCCTCCAGGAAATGGGCCAACACGTACCGTGTGGCCAATGTCTGAAACTCCGGGAGCTGTGCTGCTAACTCTTCCGCCAACTTCCAATAGCGCCAACAATTACTGCTACTCAAGATTTGTTGTATCAATTCGAGACAGTGATTAACAAAACCGGGGACCTGAAAGTGCAATCCAGCCTTCAACATAGAACCGGCAGTATTAGTATTCAGACGGTTGCTCAGCGTGGTGGCGCGCGTTTTCTCACAACAATGAATGAACGAGAGCACTGATTCTAATCCATACAAGTCTGGATACTTTAACACTAGTGGTTGCAATTCTAAATCGCACAAACTCCTAGCTCGAGCACGGCGGTTTTGTCGTCGTGATTCATCAGCATCTTCCTTGTGTTGAGATTTTTCTAATTCACCCTGACGCAGTTCAACAAGTTGACGTTTAAAGTATTCACTTGCCTTGGCAAGCTTGTAGCCGCTTACATGATGCTCATGCGCATCGTTAATAATAACTGTCCGATCTAAAACATACTCTGGAAGTGTATTTATAAAGGAGCAGTGGGACATTACACAAACCACGCTGCATTAATAATCGTGATTATGGACTGGTAGATGTGGGTTTAAAATTATTGACCCATTCACGTGTGTCGGGTTTGGTCATATGGACACAAGTGGATCATTTGTACTGCGTTTGATTGTCAACTTGCTTATAGCTGCTCTCTTCGTATAGAGGCCAGTTCGTGGTCCATCTATATAGACTGAGAGAAATGGCGTCAACCATAACTACTATCATGGATTGTTAATAACATTGTTTATCGTACAACTTCACATCTAACAACTTGAAGATGCAAAATTCACCAATCATAATAAAGCTGACGCACAAGTTCGACTGATATACAGAAACGTGCCATGCAACAACTTTACAGATTGGGTTGAGCACAATGCTGATATGCGTAGCCCGTACTGTGATATTCTGAGCCGACCATCCCAAACATATTACACAGAAGTAGCTGACCATTCCGCACAACAGTATATTGTTGGTCGACTTACTCGTTATGTAGAAACTAGCTGAAGAGTGTCATAGTCTTGTTCTCGTACAAGTCACTGTCAAAAAACTTATCTGACACGCATTATTTTTATCACGGTATTTTGCATCTAATCAATCTCGTCTAAATGTGTGCCAAGTCAGGGCCTGGAGTCACCTAATGTTGACTTTTGAAAGACTGCTGGCATCACGTCGGTACCAAAGAGAAACACGTCCAAATTTCAACCGATCGCACACGTCTCGATAATTTTAAAAGTTCTTGAGAAGCTTCTCCTCGAATGACTAACGTTTTCAGAACAGCCACACTGGCCCTTAGTATTGTCCCCTGTCCACCGTCAATACATTGCCGTGTCTTCACCCAATGTTGTCGTCCCTGAATAGACAATGAAAGACGATCCGATTTTGTTTCCTCGATTAAAGCAGTACTCTCGACTACGTCAATAGAGCAATTTTGTTTTCTCTTCCCCAACAGTATGGCATTCATCCCTCTCATAATGTTATTAACCGGTTATTTTTTCGAATATCTTCCCGTTTACTCGCTTACACGGTCAAGAACATTCTTCATAAATCGCGAGGTCAGGTGTTCCCGATGATGTCTTTGGCTTCCAACATTTAGAAATGTCCTCTATACCTTGCAGATTGGTTTTACCGAGTTGATCAGCTGATCAGAAGTACGATAGTTATCGCCCAGTACGTCTAAATGTATTGATGTTTGTTTTCTCTTCTTAAATTAACGAATTACCAGCAACTTATTGATGCTTGTCCCCGAAGACAAGTTTGAAACAAGTTCCTTCCTGGGTGTCACGTTGGGCCACAACTTGACGTGGTCTCTTCATGTTAACAATGTTTTTACTAAAGTGAAAAGGCTTACATTCTGTGTTTCACATCTAGTCATTTTCGGCCTCGTATAATAGTATCCTTCATCTTGTGAATGCATGCATACTCCCCTGTGGCCGTATTGTTCTCTGGTAATTTTTCCTCGGTTTTTAGCCAAAGATTTCCAACTTCTTTCTAGATTTACGAGACACTTGTCTAATTGTAACCTTAAAACCTGACTGACTTTGTAGTGATTCAACATTTTGAAGCAGGGAAG